>PVKM010008690.1:0-38482 GCA_004027735.1 Carollia perspicillata
GCATATACACTGGGATTCAAGGCAATCATTAAAATGAATGAGAAATATCTGGGACATGCTGATTTGGAATAACCATGGTATATTAAGTTATAAATACACTAAGATGAAGACTAAGCAATCCACTCCTCGGTATATCCAAAAGAACTGGAAGCAGAGATTTGAAGACATATATGTACACCAATATTCAGAGCAGAATTATCATAACAGCCCAAAGGCAGAAACAACTCAGGTGTCCATAAACAGATAAACAAAATGTGGTATATACATATAACGGAGTAGTACTCAGTCATAAAAAGAAATGAAATTTTGATATATGGTACAATACAAATGGTCCTTGTTATATTTTGTTTAGTGAAATAAGCCAGACATAGAAGGCTAAATATTATATGATTTCCCCTTTAAGAGGCGCCAAGGATAAGCAAATTCCTAGATAAAGAATGTAGAATGGAGATTAAAGGGACTTTAGGAGAGAAGGATAAAGAGAATTATTGTTTAATGGGTATAGAGTTTTTGTTGGGAATGATGAAAAAAGTTTTGGATATTGAGAACAGTGATGTCACAACATTGTAAATGCATTTGATGGCACTGAACTATATATACACTTTGCAACTGTTTGAAATGTCAAATGTTATCTATTTTTACAACAATAAAAAAATAAGATGTAGAACAGTCTGCAGTATGCCACCATTTGTGTAAGAAGAAAAAAAGAAAAAATATATATGAATGCATGACTGAAAGGGTTTAGAATCTCTGAAAGATACACACACACAAAAATGGTAACGGTTAACTCTAAGAAAAACTAGGAGAGTGGAATTAGGGAACAAAAGGGAGACATGCACGTTTTGCTGTAACCGCCTTTGTATTATGTGTTTATGTATATTATTAAGCAAAATATATTGCTTAATAATATATTTTTGTTAAAAAAAGAAAAGAATTATCCAGGCAAGAATGATCTTTCTGTAGATGCTTAAACTGTTGGGAAAGGGTTGTGGGAGAAAGGTTTTTCATACAATCTCAAAATATCACCTCTATCTAGAGGTGGTATTAGTTATTAGTTATAAAAGGAAAAAAGTGCATTCATAGTAAAGTAATCTGGTAGTAGTCACCACCATAAACAAGTGATCAAACTTGGCATCACCTATAAAAATAGCATTAAATGCCCCCTAAAGTGATGTAAAAAGTACACCCCATCTATATAGTACTCTGCAATAAATGTTTAGCCTAAATACATAATCTTAAAATAACTATCAGCAAATTCAGATTGTAGGACCTTATTTTAACACAATGCCCTAGGTTCCTCAATAAAGTTAATGTCATTTAAAAAGCCAGAGGACTGTTATAGATTAAAAGAGATATAAAAACCAAAAGCAATATGTGAATGTGATTAGATCCTAGATCATAAAAAAACAAATTATAAAAGATATATGGGAGACAACTTAAAAAATTTAAATACAGACAGTGCATATTAAATGATGATAATAAATTCATGTTACTTTCCTTAGGCATGAATTAATGTGTTGTGGTTATGCTGGGGAATGTAGTTAGTTTTAGGAGATGCACGATGGAAGAACTGGAGGAGGTGGAATATCTTGGTGACGAAAACTTACCCTCACTTAAAGCAAAATTGTGTGTGTGAGTGTGTGTGTTTAGAAAAAAGGAAAAAAACAGTAACAAAATATAAATGTTACAATTTGTGAAACTAGGTAAAAAGTATATGGGCAGTTATTGTACTACCATATTTTGCCATGTATAATGAGCACTTTTTTGCCCAAATTTTTTAGGGAAAATGGGTGCAATAATTCCATACCATGGGAATAATAATGGGTATAATAATCCCATGTATAACACGCACAAAACATGGGTGCACAATGTACATAGGGGCCCATTATACATAGCAAAATACGGTATTCTTCAACTTTTCCCTGTAGGTTTCAGAAATTTTCAAAATGAAAGTTTGAAAAGATGAGGGCAGAAACAGCTGAATCAGGCACAGCTGGGTCCTGGTGATATAAAAATGGGGGGAAAAGACTATCTTTTACAATAAAAGTATACATGGGGATTAAATAAGTATGGTTTTCCCACTTATTAACCAAGTGCTTCTGTAACAGGGTGCAGAGCGGAGTGGGGGAGGCCCCAAAAAATATTCCCTATAGCCCATGGTTGGGGGGTGGGGATGATATGGCAGTTAAAATACTTTTCATAATAATGGCAAGTTAGTAGCTAATTAATAGCTCTGCTACCACCCCAGGTCTACATGACTTTCAAACCACATAGACTCACCACATAGCCAGAGGTGGTGGCCCAACCCGGATGTCCGTGTGTCACAGGAGACTCTTGCCTTGACTAAAGACTGCAGCCAAAAGAAGGTAAAAGATATGGGGGAACTGGCAAAAGTAGCTCATTGTAGGAGGGGCCAGATATGAGGTCACATAGGAAGCAAGCTGCAGGTCAGCACTTAAAATAAGGGTGGGCAGAAAGAGGGAAAAGGATTTAGCCATGCTGTCTGCAGTGACAGAGGAGCTACTTCTGCTTCACTGAGAATTCTGCTATAAGGGCTGAAAGAGTAGGTAGCAGTTACAAGGTTTGAAACGGCATAGAAGGGCCAACCCATAGGCAGCCATGAGGAAGGAGCCATGAAATAGAAGGATTCAACTATGAGGTCTGGTGGGTAAGGAGATGCCACACAGTTTTGGATTAAGAGCTAGAGTAAGAAAGAGGAGAGCCACTGGAAAACCTGCCTAGAGAACACCGTTGCAGAGCTGATAGAGATAGGAATTGTGGGGACATGCCTAATCAAGAACAGATTAGTAGGTGATGCCTGGAATGCTGAGCTGCAGATTTCTGCTTTTCTGAAAGATGGTACCTCTGACTGGCATACTCTGAGACTGGCCTAGGTTGACAAAAGGGGGCAGGATTATGTGTTTGGGGATGTTTTAAAGAAAATAGAACTGAACAGCAGAAAATCTCTATTATTCTGAATCTGTATAATCTGTAAATAAACAACCCTTTTCCTTTTTCACCAAACTATTGCATTGGAAGTCAAACTTCTTGGCAGCAGGCCAAGAACACCACAGCTGTTCCAGAACAGCACAGGCGGGGTTCTGTAACACTTCCTGATGGAGCATATGTAGTAAACTTATTTATTCCCAGAGTATTTGTATTAAATAAATCTCACTTTTAACTTCCTTGTAACAATTCTCTTTCCTTTAAGTAATTATAGTGATACCATCTCTATAAACTCAAGAGTTAGATTTTTAAGTTAATTCAAAAAGGAGCGGGCAGGAAAATATTGCAACCATAAACACAGACAGTAAGTTGCCTTCTCTTCCTTTGAATGAAGATAAAAGCCAGACAGCAAGACAAGTTTTACTTAAGCTTGTGCTTTCTACAAACTACACAGAAGGAAGGTAAAGGGCACCAACTAGCTAGGTTTAACAAAAATGAGAAGGCAAGTCTATCCATTTCTTAAAAGTTTAACCCACATTTGTACTGTTTTAAAATAGTATGAATTCCTATATATCAGAAAACATCTAGACAAATCTGTATTGTAACATGACTAGTGGTAAATCACAGCAAGGAAAAAAAATGGTGAAACTCATTTGGAAATGAGCTTAACAGTCTCTGAATACATACACTGTCTTGAGAATTCTCTTTTAAACAAAACAATGAAGACATACTATAACAACCTCGCCCAGAAGGAAGTGGCAAGTTTCTCTTATTCTCTCATCTTGAACCCTACCTAATTCCCTCCTGAAAAATCTTTCAGGTTGACAAAAAATATCAGAATTTGAAAATGAATCCATCCCTGTGCAATCAAGCTGTGCTTTTCCTATACATATACTTCTATGAATATATATTATAGTTTAATAAAAAGCTTTAAAAACACTTTTTAATGAAATACCTGCATCCTATATGCTGAAAATTGTAAGATATGGATTTTTTTTTTAAATCAAGATCTAAATAAATGGAGAGACCTGTCATGTTCCTAGATTGGAAGACTAAATATAAAAATGTCAGTTCTCCTCCAAACTGACCTACAGATTTAATGCAATACTTAATCAAAATCCCAAGCTTATTATACAATTTATATGGACTGTCGAAGGAACTAGCATAGATAAACTCAAAGTTTTACCATCAACTTAGAACCAACAAGAAAGTATTGAGAGATGTAAATAAAAAACAACCCAATCCTCAAATAGAAAGATACTTTTAGAATAAGACCATCTCAAAAATCTCATTGGGTGAAGAGTGCAATTAACAAGGAAAATTAGTAGATGCAATCAATAAAACGAAAGTAAGGTATGCTAAAGAACTGACTTCAAGTAAAAATATCCATTTCACAACCCAACACCACAGACTCCTTTCCCCCCTCACCATTCCAACAGTATTGATCATTAGAGACAACAGTTACACACAAACACATACACTCACATGTGTTTGCACACACACACGAAAGGCCCATATATAGAGTTGCTCCAAAAGAACCATATTTTATGCTCCTTAATGTTTACTTAAAGTGGTATGAGTTATTTATCTTTTAATCCACCAGTGTGAAAATTTTTTCCCATCAAACAAAACAATCCCAAATTCCACAAAAAGCAATAAAAATAAGCTTTATACTACTCACTGCCTCCTTAAATTAACCTAACATAGCCTTCACTAACCAGTCAGCTACAGAGTGTGGGGAGAGTGATGGGGTTGACTCGATGCATCCCAGTTTGCCCAGGATATTACCCTTTTATGCCTATTGTCCCAACATGTACCTTTTTATCACAGTAGAGGCAAAAGACCAGATGCCTATGAATGTTCTGTTTTACAAATACGGTATTTAAGGTTATAAAATGGTATGTATAGAATTTTGAAAAAATCCTATAGATGGATCTAGAAAAAAATCGAAAGAACTATATATTCGAATTTTTTTAATTTTTTTTATCCTCACCAGAGGACATTTTTTTTTCATTGCTTTTAGAGAGAGAGAGAGGGAGAGGGAGCGAGAGAAATATCAATGCATGATTGATATTTGGTTGCCTGCCACATACTTCCCAACTGGGGATCCTCCAGACCAGGGTCCAAGGGGTTACATGCCCATGCACACAGGCCAGCATCAAACCCCACAACACTGGTATAGGGATAACACTCCAACCAACTGAACTACCAAGGCAGGGCTACACATTAGAATTTAACAGTGGTTACTTTACACAGTGGGATAGTTTTCACTATTTTCTTTATATCTCCCTAAATTGTCTAAAAATTATTTTTACAATAGCACACATTACTTTTGACATTTAGGAGATTCTTTACATTTGTTAAAATGCAGCTTTTCTCTCTGACCCAAATCTTCATCTCATTTCAAAAACATGCACACTTTAATATATGTTATTCATAACCAAGACAATGTGATATAGTGTAGAAAGCTTTAGCTTTTAAAATGCAGAAAATCTAAATTCAAGACCCATTTTTGCTGTGGAAAATATGAAACCTACCTACCTACCTTTCTAGTTTGTTTAGAGGATCAAACAAGAAGCCACATAAAAGTACTTTAATGTAATATACTAATGTGGGCTATAATTATTACTACAATTATGTAAACAACTATGAAACCTCAGATCTCACATATAAAATGAGGGAGTCTTATTAGGTGAGCTCCAATTCACTTCTAAGTCTGAAATTCTAGTATTAACAGGATCTTCTTAACTCAGCCTTATACCTGCACAAACCTATCTCTTCGGATGGGAAGTGTACCTTTTTTGTGAGTAACAGTTCCAGGATCTCCATGTTTTCTATCTTCACTAGGACACATCCAGCTCTCCAAATTCTTCTCTTATGGTCCTGACTGCCTGAAAGTTAAAGAAAATATGTCTGTTCCCTCAAAAAACGCCTTTAAGTCCCCTTTTTAATCTACTTCTACTTCATAATTTCCATCTGCCATATCTTGCAGTACAGAGTAGTGGTTGCACACAGAACTCTGGAGCCAGGATGACTACGCTCAGATCCCGGCCCAGCTATGTCACCAACTCTGCAATGTAACCTTGAACAATTTACTTAAAGTCTCTGTGCCTCAGTTTTCTTTAAAATTGAGATAACAGTAGTGTACCTACATCATAAGGTTGTGGTGAAGATTAAATGAATTATTTATTATATAAAAAGGAGGACTGACAACAAACAATTCCTGGTATGTAGTCAATGTTATATGACTGAAGTCCTTCCTACCACTGCTTTCCTAAAAGTATAATACTTAAAAGCTACACAATAAAGCAACCATCATTTGCCTATTGCTTTTTTCTCACTGAAAAATGATTTACTGCCCTGACTGGTATGGCTCAGTTGGTTGGGCGTCATCCTGCAAAGTGAAAGGTCCTGGTTTGATTCCTGATCAGGGCACATGCCTGCTTGCAGGTTCAGTCCCTGGGCAGGGTGTGTATGAGATCATTGTTTCTCACATCAATGTTTCTCTCCCTCCCTTCCACTCTCTCTACATATAAATAAATAAAACCTTTTGAAAAAATGACCTACCTATCAAAAACTTCTCCATATCACTGTAGTGAAGTTGTACATACTCTTTATCACTGGTCATTTTTTTTTATTCTTTGTTTAAATCCTTTAATCAAACATTTCCCAAAATTAGTTTCCTCTACAAAATTTGTTCCACTAGTTCTTCAAGGAGTTATGGGGTGGAGGGGTAGGGAGGTTCAGTGATCAAAATAAACTTGGAAAATGCTGAGTTAATGTTAAACAGGGCCTTTTTTAAACTGTAGGTCTTTTACATGTTACTATATTATCATTATATTCCAAGAGAATAAAATGCACACTGTTTACCAAGTTTATTTGACCCCAAAAGCCTTTTGTCAAGGAGCTACACTGGGAAATGCTGCTTCAGTTCTTTGACAACCTCTAATACAAAATACAGTGTTATATAAACTCAGTATTTTTTAAATCTGATTCACACACAAAACCTGTTCTCAAACTCATGCTGAGAAATATGGCTCAAGAAACTAATAACTGTTGCTGCACAAATTACTTTTGTAATTTCTGAATAGGGACACTGACCGCTAAAAAGAACAAACACCAATGAACAGCTACACATGCTGGGTCACAAGCTGCCATTTCGTAATGGACATTAACCTATTTATTGGCCAAATGTCCTTTAAACAAAGTCCAGTTACTCAATATTCCCAAGTTTTTTCTGAATTTTCAATAAGGACTTTCACTCATTCCTTAAAGGAATTGTACCACAGAATCTTGTCAAACCATCCCAGAACTAATTCTAACATAAATAAAATGCCCAAAATATACAATTTACATCATTGAACTAACTATCCAAAAGAACGCCACATAATACATGGGGAAGGAACAATAAAATTTCACTATTTTGCAATCCCTAATGAATTAATAAATCTAAGCAATGACCATCAATAGCTAATAACATCACAAAAAAGAGATAATAAGACTTTATGTCCTTATGTACCCCCGATGGAAACACAAACCATTCCTATGAACTAGTCATGGGGTGCAGGCGGAGAAACCCTAGAAAGTAAATTCTTACAAATTTATCAATTTACAGGAAATTCAGGAGACTAAACATGTTAAATGACACTACAGAGAAACAATCTGCAAAATGGTTAACTTCTCAGGGCAAACAACCTGGTTTCTTTTAACAAACAATTTTAAGGAAGGAAAAAAAAGAGAGACGTAGGAAGAGTTCAAGAGATTAACAGTGATTTAATCAACATGCCAAACAACTGTCAAGTATTGACCTTATCTGGATCCCACCTCAAACAAACTATAAGTGTGTGTATATATATATATAAAACAATCAGGAAAAAAATGAAACCTGATTACATACTCAATAATATTAAAAACTTGCTATAATTTTTTCAGTATGATAATATTATGCCTGTTTTATAAAGACTATCTTTTAGCGAGCCATACTCAAATATTGAAAATTTACAAATTAAATATGTCTGACATTTGGTTCCAAAAAGTACAGGGGGTCCTAGCCAAGGTAGCACAGTTGGTTAGAGTGTCAGTCATTCCATAAAAACTAAGGGTCGTGAGTTAGATTCCAGGTCAGGGCACATGCTTGGGTTGCGGATTCCGTACCAGGTCAGGACAAGTGCAAGAGGAAACTGATCCATGTTTCTGTTCCTGTCTCTCTCTCTCCCACCCCTTCTCTCTAAAATCAACAAGCGTGTCCTTGGGTGAGGATTTTTTAAAAAGTGCAGGGATTAGAGGTGGGATGGTATTGGATATAAATACAGAGGAAACAAAACTGCCTATAATAATTTTTGAAACTCAGTGATGGATACATGGGAGCTCTTCGCACTATTCTCCCTAGTTTTATACTAATATAGGTTTTAAGTATTTTGTAATAAAAAGATTAAAAAATACTGCTGTCTAAGAAATTGGATTATCTGCCTAGGACTGCAAATAATATACACATTCCCATAATAGATCAATGCACAGTCAGGCATAAGTGAATGTAAATTTACCATGACCAGACTATATTCACAAGAAATCATTTGACATGAATTTCACTAATGTTCAACATGCTAAACTCTCCATATAATTATTCTTACTTACAAACCTGTTAATATCTAACCAATTTATGGTTTTCCATGGGAAAAAAATTATGTTTAAGTATAATTTAGTTTTTTTAATTAGATAAAGCAATGGTCACAGAAAAAACTTGGCAGATAATTTTGCAGAGTCATGACCATCTTTCCAGTCCAGAATTTTCAACCAATATGCCACCAGTGTGCCACAAGAATTTTTAAAACATGCAATTTCTCACTATGTAGTCAGGGACACTGACCTTTTTTCCCTTAGACTGTCAAATTTAAAAAATGACAACAGCCAACACAACAATAACTATCTGGTGCAACTGCATGAAAACTATACCTAGTTTTTTAACAGCAAAAAAAAAAATTGTTGGTGTGTTGCAGAATTTTAGTAATTAGTTTACATGTGCCATGAGATGATAAATGTTGAAAACTGCTGTTCTAGTCCTATGGGTCTATGGTAATTCTAAAATTTATCAGCAGCAGCCTTGTTGTATAAGTACTCCAGCTCACTGAGCTCCAAACGAGACTAGTTTTATCTTGTGTGTAAACACCCTTTCCTGCCTTCCTGCTCTGAAGTAAATAGCCAAACAAACAGATGGCAGACCAAGAGGGCAAGAGTGGCGATAAGGAGGAAGTTAAAAGAGAGCACCATGGAAAAAGAAAATAACACAGAACAAAGATACTAAGAATGCATAAGATTCAGCAATTCCTTAGATTTCTGCAAAACAAAGTCACATTTTGTCAATCATTAACTACTTTAAATGAAGTGATTCTATTAATTTTTTTGCATCTCACTTTATTCCCTTGTATAAGGTACCTTTAAGAATTCTGAAAAGTCCCTCTTAATTAAACCTGAGAGCAATTTAAATTAACCAAAGCAATTCAAATTATCCCAAAATAAACAAAGGAACCAGGGAACACAGTAACTTTCATAAACATTTCACTAAGGTCATATGTTACATCAGCCTTTTCAGAATCTACCAAACTTTCTCTTCGACCTCTGAAAAGTAAAGAGCCCCACCTCTATGCTAATCTACAATACAATAAAAACAGCATCACTATTACTTCAGCCTAACTGGTAGGTTTTAATGAAAATACTAGATTAACAAAGATTACAATAGCATTTCTATTTCAATTATAATTTTAATATAAATTATATTTCTTAAAAATGCCTAAGCTTTCCATTTAATAAACATTAGAACATGCTAATTGTAACAGGTCATCTTTGCCCATTCACCATGCCAATTCTCTTCTGCTTCTACATTAAGCAAATTTCCAATCACTTATTTAAGAAATTAAGCCCACACAACATATAATGCAAAAGTCCACCACTCATACTCTGGTAGTTTTGCCAAGAAATAGCAACTTCCTTTACAAGTAGAATCTTCATAAAAGAGAGTCTCACAATTAAAAGTTATTCAAGGGCCCTTTCCTTAGACAGCTACCTTTCTCCTCTGTGGAAACTTGTCAAATGGTAGAGTATCTACTCTGCCTATTTTACAGAGGTGTTATTAGATCAACTGAGAAAATGTTTACCAGGTACTTTGTAAATTAAAAAGAAATATACACATGTAAGTCATTATTATTTCACAGCTTGTTTGCATTTTAGACAGGTGGCAGACTAAACTTGCTCCTAAGGTCTACTAAGAAAAACTTCTTATTTCAAGGCATAAAGATTCACTATAGAAAAGTCCAATCCTTATACTAATTACTGTTCTAATGTCTATTTCCCCGCTTTGGAAGAACAGAACTAGAAACATTCTTTTAAAAGTCAAAGCAACATGCAGTACCTAATATTCCATTTGTCAGGATGAGTTCCTGAACACCTATAAAGAATGATCATGCCCATATGACAGGGGTGTCAAACTCATTTTCACTGGGGGCCACATCAGCTTCACAGTTGCCTTCAAAGGGCCAAATGTAATTTTAGGACTGTATAAATGTAACTGCTCCTTAACAGTTAAGCAAGAGCTTGGCACTGCCACCGGGTAAAAACAAGGTGCTGGGCAGGATAAAACAAGGTGGAGGGGCAGATTCGGCCTGTGGGCCGTGTGTTTGCCACCTGGGCAATATGACATTACTTGGCTGGGATTTTAGGTCAGCTAAAACAATTAAGCTAAGGCTGGCCATTTCCATGTTCTGCACCTGACAGTTCACACCAGCACCCCGCTTTGTTCCTGAATTCTAAACCAGACTCCACCACTTACTAGTTGTGTGATCTTGGGCAAGTTACTTAACCTGTCTTATGCTTTAATTTCCTTATTTGCAAAGTAAATGGGTTAAATTTGGTTTAAGCAATAGACAGTTCAACCAGATTCAACTATGGTCCAAATGAAAGTGCTTAGAATGTTGCCTGATGCAAAGTAAATGCTCAGTAAGTGTCACCCATTATTATTCATTTATGTGTGCATCTGTCTACTCCACCATACCCACCTTCACTAACTTACAGAAATATCTCCATCATTCTCCAAAAATCCTTCTTATCAAAACAATGAGCAATTCTGAGAAAACAGAAACCAGTACCATATTACTGACAATTTCAGTATATGACTGTATACTTGGTTGTATAAGAAAGTTCAATACAACCTTATATAAAAGATACCAGCTCCCACATACTTTTAAATTATACGAGATCTGTCCAGAGGGTATCCAGCCATGTAATGTGAAAAATAGACACATTTATTGAAGATACAGCAAGAAACATTGTACAGAGGACAATGATGCCTCAGTCCCCATCAAAATGGGCACCTTGGGACCTCACACTGCTCTCCCAACTGCCCTGTCATATTTTCTTGAATCTCTTGGATGGTCTGAAATCTCTTCCCTTTCAAGGGTGATTTTAGTTTAGGGAAAAGCCAGAAGTTGTAGGGTGCCAAATATGGGCTGTAGAGGGGCTAAGTCACCCAGGTGATTTGATGTTTGACCAAAAACCTCTGCATGGGACGTGATGTATGAGCAGACACATTGTTGAGATGAAGCTGTCAATCACCACCTGCACATAGCTGCAGCCTTCTGAATCAACCAAATAGTTTCCACAGAAGAATGTTCAAGCTTAACACAAAATCTCATGCAGATTCGTCGCTCTGCTTGCTCAGTCATTTTGAATGGGACAGACACACAGTACTCATGCTCACTCAACGGTTTCTACCACCCTCACTGACTAGTACAGTGATGTTGTCATCTTTCACACATGAGCATTCTAGTCCACTCTCCTTGGCTGTCAGGTTACATCAGCACAAACCATTTTCATTGCATTAACAATGGCTGGACTTTTTCTGGACAGCCTTCATATTAACACATGGATATTCTTCCTAGGTTTTTGTTTTTTGTTGTTTTTTAGCTTATCAACAGCAGAAATTTATTGCTCGCAGTTCTGAAGGCTGGAAGTCTGAGATCAGGGTGCCAGCATGGTCAGGTGAGGGCCCTCCTCCAGCTGCAGACTTGTCTGTTTACCCTCACATGGCAGAAGAGTCTAGGTAGCTCTGCAGAGCCTCTCCTACCCTCATGTTTTAACTGCTTCCCGAGAGTCCCACTTAATACACCATTATCTTTGAGGATCAGGATTTAGACATACAAATTTGGGGATCTATCTAGTTCTAGATTAAGTTATACTATATTTCTAATTAGGACAGCAAAGCTGCTTATTTGAATTGTACCATATAAAGTTGCCATAACAAACAGTTTTATGGTATAGTGCCTAACAGGAAAGGCCTTAAAACACAGCAAAATTTAAAAGAGCTCATATAATTGCTACTATATTAAGTTTAAAAAAAAAAGCTTGGAAAACAATGTATTTCCCCCAAAATCAAAATCAACAGAGACTTTAAATCAAGAATTTAGAGTGAGGAAAATATTTCTCTTCCCAGTGCAAAAGAAAATATTACCACTACATCAACATCACTACCATTATAATTAGACAACCAAAGAGCATGTTAAACACTGCAAACGCACAAGAGCTGAACTCCCAGTTTATTTTTTACATATCACTTAGCACATCCTATACACAATTCTGTGTTCTTGATAACATCATAGATTCTAACACTTAACATTTCATATTTGAGTACCCAATGTACAAAATTCACAGTGGTGTTTAACTGACTTAATAATTGTCCTTTGGCTTAAAGCCTTAAAAAGGTAGAATTGCTTAATCTAAGTTAGAGACAATTTCACTCCACAGACAACATCCTAGAGCTGCACCCCTCGCTCACTATGGGCCAGGGTCTTTCTAGGGACTGAATGAACAATACATTTAAGGTTCCTGCTCTTACGGACTTTACAGTCCAGTAAGGAAGCCAAATAACAGCCAAGTAGACAAATACGGCATTCAATTTCAGGGAGCATAGGTGTTACAAAAAACAAAGCAAAAGAAACAAGGGATAGTCACTGGTTTCTACAGTGCCATCAATAAAGATCTCTCTATAGAGATAGACTCTGAGATCCCCTCTGAATGATGTAAAGGAGCAAGTAATGCAAAGACCTGAGTGAAGAGCACTCCAAACAAAGCAAAAAACAAATATTAAGCCCTGGAAATGCACCCAGAATGATTAAAAATATAGGGAAGTTCAGTGTAGCGGAAGTGGAGTGAAGAAAGAAAGGTGAACAGGTGCTACCTAACTATATTATGTAGTACTTTGTAGGCCATGCCTAGGAATTTGGCCCTTTTCATTGTAAAAGGAAGTCACTGTAAAATATTAAATAGAGGAGTGGCCTATCTGACAGTTAAAAAGGTCATCCTAGCTATGAAGTACATAATAGACTGTAGGAGGTCAAGTGAAAAGGAATGGAAACCAGTTAAGAGAATATTGTAATTATCTAAGCAGATGAGGAGGCTGTTTAGACCAGAGTAATAAGGTAGAGATGATGATATGTGATCAGATTTGAAATATATTCAAGAGATAGAGCCAAGATAATTTGCTGATAGTCTGGTTATAGGGTATAAAGAAAAGGAATCACAGATGACACCCAGCTTTTGGTCTGAGTGACCAGTTAAATAGACCTGCCTTTTACTAGGAGTAGTTTCATAGGAAATAACAAGGGAGCAATCACACCTTCTGTGTTGTACAAATTTAGTCTGAGATACCTACTAGAGAGCCAAATGAGATATGAAATAGGCAGATGAACTATGACACTGCACCTCAGAGAAGGGGTCAAGGATTAATATATAAATGTTGGAGTCAGTCAGCATATAGACAGTTTTTAAAGCCATAGAAATTGATAAATGTAGATTGGAAAGACTTTGTTTAATCCTCACACCAGCCCTATAGGGAGCAACTATAATTATTCCCATTCTACAGATCAGGAAACTGAAGCTAAGAGATGAAGACTTGATCAACATCACTCTGTTAATAAGTAGTTGAGTTGGGGTGGGGGGGAGATCTGACTACAAAGACCATGGCCTTTCTCAACTGAGGTTCATCACTAAAACCACAGAGTCTGAAGTGAATTCTGAAGTAAATATTTTCTCAGTTTTCCCAAGGATGGTTCATAACTAGTCCCATTCTAGATGCATTGGAGAGAAGTTAATTCTTTACAGACAATAAACATCCAAATATCCTAAAACATCAGGATTTAGTAGTATTCTCATAGAACCCCAGTTGAGGAAAAAAACTGTATTATACTACCATTATTCTATTATTATTCCATTACTGTTACTACTACTACTACTACTACTACTACTACTACTACTACTACAAATTACTTAAAATGAGAAAGATTGGTGGGCAATATTAAGTAAACATCCTGTGATGTTTCGTGGCCTTCCCTTTGTAGCCAGTAAAACCAAGTATTATTTGGTGATTTTTATAGCACCAAAGGTGATTTCATGTTAACTAAGACTACACCAGACCTCTACCGAGTCCATTAGCAATCAGGACTCAGCATCTGTTTTCCTGAGAACATTAGTTCATCAGAAAACCACTAAGAATGTCAGTACTTCCAATGCAAGAATCTTTGTTTTTCCATTAATGTGTTCCAAACACCTGAACAGTGCCTTTTCTGGGAAAGAACTTAAATTTCCAGCCTTGTTGGGCACAGTTTATTACCTTGTAAGATAGGGATGTTTTCCATGTTATCTTAGTTTACTGGCACCAGTAAAATCTGATAGGGTTATCCTAATCCAGAACTTTAAACTCCAGATTCCATCTTTCTAAAATTGGCCGTATTTCTTAAGGAAACACTAAATGTTCTAGATATGGCCATTAGTGGTCCAAAAAAAAAAAAAAAGCCTCAGCTCACGTGGCTCACTGGATTGAACACCAGTGGCGAACCAAAGGGTCAATGGTTGGATTCCCAGTCAGGGCACATGCCTGGGTTGAGGACCAGGTGCCTGGTGGGGAGCAAGTGCAAGCAAACCATACACTGATGTTTCTCTCCCTCTCTTTCTCCCTCCCTTCCCCTCCAAGAATAAATAAATAAAATATTTTTTTAAATTGTCATAGCATGGTGTTAATACGTATTGTGTGTGCTATTCAAAATAACTAGCATAAAATGTGAACCAATAACCAGTATAGCTTATGGAAAAAACAGCTCAAGGAAAAAAATATTCTCCTTATAATTTCAGTTCTCCTTTGTGAAATTCCACAGTTATTACTTATGAGAATGGATATTATGAATCAATGCAGCACCTCCATTAAATGCAAAAGGTTTCTAATGAATAATCCTTGCTAGACCAGAAATTGCATTCCAATCTATTTCATCTGCACATAATAACCTACATGTATCAATGCAGTATTAGGGGACAATCTATTTCATTTTCAAGCTGTAAGACCTGCCAACCACAGTCATTAAGTGCCCTTCTACCACTGGTTTGGGTTACTGAAAAGACTACAGAAATCCTGACTGGTGTGGCTCAGTGGGTTGGGCATTGTCCCACAAACTGAAAGTTCACCAGCTTGATTCCCTGTCAGGGCACATGCCTGGGTTGCCGGCCAGGTCCCCCATTTGGGGCATGCATGAGGCAACCAATAAATGTTTCTCTCACCATCGATGTCTCTCTCCCTTCCTTTCTCCCTCCCATACCTTGCCTCTAAAAATAAGTAAATAAAATCTGTTAAAACAGAGTACAGAGAAATTTTTAAAATCAGTCATCTCTGGCAAAAAAGAACAATAACATATTTTTGCTAGTGAGCCTGTGGGAAACACGGATGCTCCCATACATTACTAGTAGGAATGCAAATTAGTTCAATGCTTTGGGAGAAAAACTTGGCAATACCTAAAAAACTACATATGCATTAAGTTTTGACCCAGCAATCCCACTGACAGGATTCTATCTTAAAGGTACACCTCTAACAATACAAAAGTACATATGCACAGGTTATTTATTGCAGCATTGTTTATAAGTGCAAAACACAGGAAACAATCTAAATGCTCTTAAGTAAAAGAATAGTTAAATAAATTAGGATACATCCACACAGCAGAGTAGTTTACAACTATAAAAAAGAATGAAGAATATTAAAAAATGTATCTCTTCAAAAGAATGAACTGATTTGGAGTGACTTCCAAGATATACTGTTAAGTGATAAAAGTTCAAAAGAATATAACATGCCACTCTTCATATAAGAAAGAGGGAATAGGAAACAGCTTGGTAGTTCCTCAAAACTTTAAACATAGTTACTATATGACCCAGCAATTCCACACAAGAAAATTGAAAACATATGTCCACACATAACCTCATACATAAATGTTCATAGCAGTATCATTCATAATAGCCAAAAAAATGGAAAACCACATGTCCATCAACTGATGCATGAATGAACAAAATGTCATATATTCATACAATGGAGTACCATTAAGCCATAAAAAAGGAATAAAGCATTGATCTATGCTACACAGATGAACCTCAAAAAATTATGCTAAGTGTAAGAAGCCATGCACAAAAGTGTGCATATTACATGATTTCATTTACATGAAATGTCCATAATAGACAATTTCAAAAAACCAGAAAGTACATTAGTAGTTACCAGGGCCTAGGGAAGGGGAATGGGAAGTGACTGCTAATGGATACAGGGTCTCTTTTGGAGGTGAAAAAAATGTTCTTGGATTAGACAGTGGTGATGGTTACACAACCTTGTGCAAAAACTACTAAAAACTAAAATACTAAATACTAAAAACCACTAAACTGTACATGTCAAACATGTAAGTTTTATGGTATATGAATTATATCTCAATAAAAAGATTGTATGAGAAAAAAAGAAATATAAGGAAACATGCACAATCTGTTCATCTGTAGAGAAGAAATAATGGAAGAATAAACCAGAAACTGAAAAGATCGGTTAACTACAAGGCATGGAAAACAGATGGGGAGCGGGGGGGCTGGGGGTAGAGATGGGAATAGGATAGCAGGAACAAGGCATAATACTTCTTACTTTTAAGTATGTCTTTTTATATACTAATGTTTAGTAATAGTAAAGTTTCATATAACAAAGTAACTATACGAATAATAAAAATCAACCAGAATTGGGGGAACCCAAAATGGAAAACAAAGAAAATAACTTAACTGCATTACAGACAAAGAACATAACCACGCTAAAAGGAGTGGGGGAAAGAACTAACCTAAGTAATTTTGGAAAACAATATTTTGCATCAGATACTATAACGCTAAATACACACACACAAAAAGCTATACACAAAAACTGCATTTAAGTAGCAAATATGTTTCTCACAAGGGTATGGATTGACAATCATAAATACTTGATGTGCATTCTAGAAGTGGATAGGTATGTTAGTGTTAGTATGCTGTAAATGAGAGCCAGGTTTCTCGCTCCAGGAAGAAAGTTACAAATAAGAATAGGGGAAAAGCTGGAATGAACCTTGTGGTGTTGAACTGGAATAGAAGATAGCAATATGCACTCACAGTTTTTTTATCATATATAGAAATGTGTATGTGCATATGCCACATGCTCACTTGCATGCATGGACAGGTTAGTATATAAACATATTATTTCCTAGCTCTGTCTTCTGCAGGCCTAGGAGTAATGACACCCCAATGAGCACACCTAGCATCCAGATCTCGATTTAAATTCTATTCTCCAATAAAAGGAACCAGAGCTCCTTAGAGAAGTGGTTGATTCAAGGAAAGATATAAAATAAGCATGGAATAGTCTGTGGTGCCAGAATACAAAGCAATGTTCAAAAAAGGGTAGAGACCAACCTGGGAGAGCTCCTAGTGGCCAAACTGATAAAAGTTTGAGCAACAAAATACTACTACTTTTGAATTGTAACCTGTAGAATAAATACCCAAGAGATCATACTTATATCAATAAATAATTGAATAAATAAATAAGGGACATCTCTTTCTTACAATAGAATTCCAATAATAAATGCAAAAGGGATGAGAGAAATACAAAATCACTGTTGGGCAATTGCCACAGTAATAACTGTTGCAGACAAGATCTACCAATGGATGTTAAAATCAGTGGGAGCAAGTGTGAGAAACAATATATCTCAAAGTATAAAGAATAGCAACTTGACAGCGGAGAAATACAGCAACAGCTACCTTAACAAAGCCATCAAGGTTAAAATATCACCAGCAGTGAGACGTTTCAACACCATGTACCTTCTAATATGATACACTGAGGACACATCACTTCTGTGGTTTTCCTGCAAACATACCTAACTCTCAAGCCCAAAATGAGAAAAATTCTACAAAATAACTGACCAGTACTGATCATGTCAAGGTCATGAAAGAAAGGAAAAAATGAAGAACTGACAGAGATTGGAGGAGACTAAGAAGATACAACAACTAAATGTAATATGGGATCTTAGGACAGAAAAAAAAATGCATGAGGGGCAAAACTGGTAAAATTCATATAAAGTCTGTAGTTAATAGTATTATGCCAAAGCTAATTTCCTGATTTTGTCATTGTGCTACGATTATGTAAGTCATCAACATTAGGAGATGCTGTGTGAAAGGTATATAGGAACTCTGTACTATCCTTGCAACATTTCTAAGTCTCTATTTCAAAATAAACAGCTGAAAATACAATCCCTCAATCAATCATCTTATTCAACTTCCATATTTCCTTGCTCAGGGGTCTCACCTGGACTTTAAAATTGCCATTAACTTAAAGGACCCATTAAGTAACAGCAAAACGAACTAACATAAAAATAAGATCTGGTGGCTAAAAAGTAAATTACCTACTTTATCTTTCCTTATAAATTTTTCAGTCAAAAATATTTGCTATCGGTTGTGACTTTACTGGCTTTGCAAACTCCTTTTTAAATGACATGACTAATTTTTTGTTTTCAACAGCATGATAATCTGCAGTATGTGAATGTAACAATGCATTTCATTTGTCTGTTAAATCAGTTTCATTTACATTAAAAATTATTTTCAACAGATTATAGTAAGTTTGTTACTTATTATTACATAGTTGTCCAAATATAAAATTCAAGTTTTGTTTTACAGGTCAATTTGCTTTTGTCCCAACACAATGGTCTCTCCATACCCCAAATCACAAAGTCATTGTAATTTTAACTATTAAAAATCTGAACTTTAAAAAAAATCAGCTGTTCAATGTATCCAGTCCATTTTTTTCATTTCAAATATTAAGAAAAAGTCATTTAGTCATTCTTGGGAAAAATGCTTAGGATATTTGAACTGTATTGCTATTTATTATCTGCATCTTTTACTGACCCCTCCAATCCAATAAACAACACAGTCTTCTAAATTTCTTTAATCAAATAAGATTTTTAGGAGACATCTGTGTTATTAAAACAGATTAAGTGATACATTTACATTTAGTTTCTCCTCCATGCACCACCTGGATGCCTATACTGGGAATGAAATACATGCATGACCCACAAATGAATGGGTAAGTGTCACATGAAAACAGCATGACGAGAAATTTAAGAAACGGAGTGTAAGAACCTTAGGGAAAGCAAAATTCATAAAAGTTTAGAATTCCTAGAGGCCCTAGTAGCCACTTAATCCATTCCAATGACAACCCCAGACAGATGACAACCTACCCTATTTTTAAAAGCCTTGGGATTTCCAACTTCCCTACATTCTGCCATAAAATCCTAACATGATTCAGGGGAAATACTACAACACTGTTCTTTGCCCTACGTAATAGTTTCTTTTCTCAAATATATAATGATACATTCTAACTCACTTCCAAGACTATACACACACACGATATAAACATACATATATATGATATATATAAAATCAACAATGTAACTCACATGTGCATTTATGTGCATACAGGCACCTAGGACACTCAATTTTGCTTGTATAAACACACATGATCAGAAACCTATATAATCAAAGGGACATATCCGCAATCACAAAAGTACTAGGAAACAATGTCACATAATGATTTTGGTCTAAAAATAACCAACAGAAATCAATTTTATAAAACTTTGATGTAAACAGGTTTCTTTGCACTATAAATAATCAAAGCTTATCTGCTTTCCACAAACACTCTTCCTTTTCAGTATCTGCCTCAGGCAGAACTGTAAAAACACACTGGTTCTAGATTCAAGCAGATAATTTTTTAATTTGATTTTAAAACCATTACCTAACAATTATTTTGGAAGAGGGCCCAATGAAAGAGATAGTGATGTCTGAGTACAGCCAGTGATAATGAACAAGCCAATTTTAATCAAGCAGGCCAAAGACGTGACTGACTCAAAAACAAATCATTTCTGGAACACATATACTGGAGAGGTCCCAATCAAGGATGAGCCAAGTACTATCTGAAAAAATTGCCCGTTAGCAAAATCCACCAAAATGTTAACCATGAAATGCTATCTCTGGAAATGTAATTATAATGATGCGTTAGTTTGCTCCGATTTGGTGTTCCTACTATTCTGATTATCCATATTTGCCACAGAATTACAGACATTATTTTAAAATTAAGGCAAATTACCCTGTGCTTCACAGCTCTCTAGAAGGGAAAACGTGTCTTTTACATAACCTCCCCAGGAGATGTGGTACCACCTCCCGCCACCCATCTCCATGTTCTCTGGGACAGCTCCTGTCATCGTCATCCTCATCTCACTACAAAGGCTAAACAATGCATCTCGTCTCCCCTCCTGTTAGCAGAGGCTGTACACTGTTATTTTATCGAGGCGGCAGACTTGGAAAAAGGTTTACTTGATGATGAGCTTCCTCCACCCAAATGCAGAGGAAAGGAGAAAGCCACCTCCTCCCAACCTCAGCCTCCACCCCTCAAAAGGTGGCCGGCGAGAGGGACAAAGAGGTCGCAGCTCTCCTCGGTTATGAAAAGAGAGACGGACCGCTGTCACCCGGTTCCAGCCCAGGCCAGCGGAGGGAGGCTCGTTAGCGGATTAAAAGGGTGAGGGAAAAGGTCAGAGCTGAGACCCCGGAGGACTGAGAGACACGTACAGCAAGCTGCCGGAGGGGCGGGTCCCTCCGCCTTCTCCGGCGTGCGGCTTGGCTTGTAACGCGCCTCCGTAGGCGCCGAGCAGCCAGAGGCCCCTGAGGCCAGGGGCCCTCACCGCACGGGGAGGGCTCCCTCAGGCCTTCGCCTGCCGCCCACCCCAGACCCCGCCAGCCCGGCTAGCCCGCGGCCCCGAACCGGCCCCGGCCGGCCTTGTCCTGCCGGTGGGGCGCCAAGCACAGGTGGCCAGAAAGACAGAAGAGGAGGCGTTACCATACGTAGCTCCGGAGCTGGCGGGGGTGGGGCGCGGCTCCTGTGACCCAAGCCCCGCTCAGCCGCGGCTGCGGTGGCCGCGTCCTTTATTTTTGCTGCAGCGGCGGCGACTTGTCAAAGGGAAAGACGTAAGAGGCGGCGGCAGCCGCGGCGGCAGGCGAGTCTCGCGGGATTTTGGCGGAACTCTCGCGCACTCCCGAACCCTCACCCCGCCCCCCCGGCCGAGCGCGGGTGTCGAGAGGGGCTGGGGGAGGAGCGCCGGGCGTGGTTGCGGGAGGAGGGGAAAAAGGGAAGAGGATTTAATTCCGCGGAGGAAAGGATGTGGGGGACCTGAAAGACCAAGGTTCTTTGAAGGCCGAAGCGCCGCGTAGCCCCCACCTTTCAATCCTTGAGGAGCAGACCGGACTCCCGTCTACGAGGCACAATAGGGACGTTTCAGAAAGGGCTAGAAGGAGTAGGGGGTCCAGCCAGCGCTCCAGGTTTTCCTCCTGGTGGGCGAGAAAGAGTCCACCGCCCGGCCTTCTGGTGCTGGGGACGAAAAGACGGTTTGAAAAGCTGACGGCGGGGCCTCCTCGGCCACACCTCTTTATCTCGACGCCGCTGCCTGCTCGGCGCTCTTTATCTACGATCAACACCCGGCCCTAGGCTTTTGGCCGGCCCAATTCAATCACGTGAAAGCGTTTCACTTAACATACTAGTATCTTATTATTCGTGTCTTTGCGCCGCAGAACTGTCAGATCCTGCGAATGCTGGGGCTTGCAATCCTCGGCTTTCTTCAGTGCTGAGGAGCACGGAGGAAATTTTCTTTGGGTGACTTACATCCTTGATCATAAACCCGAACTTTACAATGATGTCCCGTGAGGGACCCTAACTGGCTCGGTCACCACCGTATCCCCAGCACCTAACACCAGCCCAGGTACTCATTAAATTTTTTAATGTTACTCCTGTCCCTGTCTTTCTTCTGTACCTGTTCTTACTCCTAGGCTTCTGCATTTCTAGCCACCTTCCTGGTGTCCTTCGTTGAAAATATTCTACTGAGCACCAGGAATATGCAACTGAGGTGAGGATATGGAGTTGGTCTCCACCCACAAGAAGTTCACAATTGGGGACGTAAAAGCAACTCAGAACATACAAGCTATGTCTGTGTCACTAATGTAAAAAACTATGGTAAAGGCAGAAGACAGACGTTAATATGTGAGGCAGTTTAGCTCGAAAGTTATTTGACTATGAAATAATTTGTTTCTCTGTCGGACGTTGGTAGACGAGAATCCTGAAATCCCGTTTACCTTGAGCAAGTTGCTTGACCTCTCAACCTCGGTTACTTATCTGTCAACTTATAACATTAGTTCTTATTATCACGGGGTTCCTGTGAGGAGGAAAATACGTGTAAAGCTTCTGACACACATTAATTACTCATTAAGTGGTAGGCCTTACTATGTGTGTAACTTTTAAGTTTCTGCGTATAAAATGTGTACTTCTCTGGTAAACTAGATGTGAAGGAGAGTGTATGTGTGGAGGGATGTCACTGCTAGTGCTTTATGATCTGGGTATTGTGTATACAGTGGAGACAAGGCCGAGAAACTCCCTTGTCGTTTTCATTTTAACTTGCTAATGATGTAGGCATCTCTGCCATTCACTGGCATTCCACAACATTCTATTCTTGGATTTGTAAAATTATACTACTTTTTTGCCTTTTCTCTTTTAAGAAAAGGACTCTGCTTATTTTAAAGGCCATTTGAGAGATTCTCTCTTTTTGCACTCTCCTAATCTTCCACCCTCAGGGCCATGTGGAAATAATTGAATTCAGTGGAGTCTAATTTCATACAATTACCAAATAGTTCATGTCAGCAAGTAAGCCCTGACTACTGTCCAACCTCACCTTGGCCACTCCACCTCTTCCCTAAACAGTCTAATGCTTAAACCTACCCACACTTGAGTCTTATTGTCAGCATCATTCTCCCAACTCTGCCAGTTCATTTTATCCAGATTTCCCCTAGAGAAAAATGTTGGAGATGGGAAGGGTGATAGAGGGAACTCAAGGCCAAGGTCTAGGCACCGCAGGCCCTCACCCTGATAGTTCTCTGAGCCGCGGCAGTCTGGCCACTTAAGTCAGCTACCTCTTTTTCCACACACACACACACCACCCCCATCTCAGCCACGTATTCCACAGTCCCACACCCTAACCAGGAGGTTCCACGCAGAGGAACTGGAGAATCAACAGAAGATAGAGTTTTCATCTTTTATCTGGATATAGGAAATAAATATGTGGCTCCTACATTAAAAGCAGGGTTAAGTCAGAAGTGAAAGAATCCAACAGAGGTATGAAGGCAGAGCAGAGGAAAAGGTTAAAAGGGTTCCAGGAATAAGTTTGTTTTGCCTTTGGCATTTACTTGGCTCAAGAAACAAACAGCTCCTCTGTTCAGAAAAGAGCTGCAGAGCAGGAATCCACAGTCATGAGTCGTGGTGTCTTCTGAAACGGCAGCCTATTTGCCCTCAGGTTACATAGCCTTTCAAAATACTCTTACACAGTAAATAGGGACGATAATGGGTTTTCTGCCTACCTCAGAGTATCATGGGAGTCATAAATAGAAGAGTACTTTGTAACCTGAAAGCTCTATATAAATGTGAGGCATTACCATTAATTCCTTCATTTAATAGATCTTTGTTGAATGCCTATCATAAACCAGGTCCTCGTGCAAGGCCCTGAATATACCGAGTTGAGCAAGCTTTAATACCCACCCTCAAGGAACTTATGGTCTAATGGCAGGAAATAGGGAAGAAAATAAATAATTATAATACCATGTGAGGAGAGTGTAAGGACAAGAGTATGGGGGGGAGGACGGAATGAGAGGAAGGACGAAGAGCTCAAAGGCTTCTTGGAGATGGAGGTTTAGAAGGAGGGCACATAGAATGAGGATCCAGTTTATTTCATGAAGAGTGATTTGTAAATCAACTCTAAAATAACTTCAACAAATTGTTCTGTTGTGGCTTGTGAATTCTGCTTTGTTCTAATAAAACTCACAGCTCCTAAACCATTAGAAAAGAGTCTTTGATGTGGAGTCATTGTATACTCCCATCAGCTTTGAAGAAGGATAGAATTAATGGAGGGGAAAATTGGTGGTATCTTAATTAGAAACATTTTGTTCTTACAGCTTGTGTTTAAACACCAGAAAAAGAGAAGACATTCCACGTCACAGACTGGTTCCCAATAGTTCCCCTCAGCCAGTCTTTCTGATCCAGGGAATATTGCAGATCAGAGGCCAAGAGGCATTTCCAAAATGTGATAATACTATTTTATTTTTATTTATTTATTTATATGCCACTTCTTTTCAAAAAGATTTTGAGGTAATTATGAGCACTTTATTCTTAACCGTGTTTTCTACAAAGAAAGTCCAAGAGAGTTATCTATATCATTATCATTATCTATATCATTCCATCATTTGAATTCAATCATTCAATCATATCATTGTTGAATCTATATCATTCAATCATTTCTCATATTTATTGATGCCTACTATGTATAAAACATTGTTCCAGAACTACAGACTGTATGAAGTAGGTTTATGCCCTCTAGGGTCCTGAAAACTAAAGATGGAGATAAACAACCATGAAAAGATAGCTAAGTAACCAACAATGTGAATTCTATCCCCTATATTTTTCATTGGCTGAATGAGCAAAATTATAAACTTAGGTGCCCAACTTCTGGAACTTGTTTACTCTACACTGCTGCTGCTCCTCCAGAGCAGCAGGATTAAAAAGGGAGGGCAAGATATCTATTGTAACTTGATTTTCTAGATGTTCGATAGGTATTTTAGCAGGTCCTCTGGAATGCATCATCTTAAAACAGAGTATAACCATTACAGTTTTCTTTAGGTAGGGGTAAAATTTGAAATTAACAAACCCAAGGATCAATTAACATTCTGGAACACAATGACTTGCATCAATAAGAAGCAGTGTGATACAAGCTAAAAAAAGATGTAGAAAAATACATATTTCTAGAACTCAGAAAAGAGATTGCTGGACAGAGATAACTTCATCCAGGTGGTAAAATTTGAGAGGGGAGCCCTGGCCAGGTGACTCAGTTGGAGCGCCATCCTGCACACCAAAAGGTTGTTGGTTTGTTCCCCAGCCGGAGCATGTGCAGAAGGCAACCAATCAATCTCTCAATCAATCTCTCTCTCTCTCTCCACTACCACCCCGTCACTCCACTCTAATAAATCAATGAACATATCCTCGGGAGAGGATTTTAAAAAAATTGAGAAGAGAGCTAACTATAAAAAGTTACATATTCTGATAATAATATATTCTCAAAACACCAACCTCCGAGGCACAAAAGTTACCTAAATTTTTTGTTATGTGTATCTATATATGAGAACACATTCATGGTCTCTTTTCTTGCAGATAATTGATCTGCCAAAAGTTTGAAGGGAAGCAGGGATACTAAAAATGGGAACACAAGGCTAGCAGGTAGTACTTTGGGAAATGGAGTCCCTTCTTGCTAATACAAATTTTACAGGGTTCCTACTTGAAATCCATATTCTAAGTGAAATATCACATGTACCAAGACAACCCACCATCTAAACAGTATTAACAACTTCCCTCACTAGTTACTTGAGCCTTCAATGAAATAACCATTTTTAGATATATTATTTTTACAACCGTTTGTTAATGTTGTTCCATCAAAACACAACTGCCTGGGGCAGACACAGATGAACATTTTCTCACTCAGCCTCAGGGAATGGAATATTGACGCTGGGGAAAGAAAATGAAGCTACAGGAAAAAAGTATGTCTGCAATCAGGAGAACGGGAAGAAGAAGGGAACTAACACTTACACAGTACTATCCACGCCGGACACTGACAGCACAGTGGGAACATGATGAACAAGGCAAATCTTTGTTCCAGAAAAAAAATAGTAAACAGGGTATGTATACAATGATAACTCAAGTTAGAAAGTTCTGAGTACAGCAAGAGTTCAGAAGAGAGAAATTCTAGCATGTTGGATCAGAAATAGTTCATGAGAAGTGTATCTTTAAGACTGAGTGGTTAGGTTTGGACATGTGGGAATAGGGCACATTTTAGGCACAAAGAGCAGCATAAGCAAAGCGTGCTCAGGATCAGCAGGTCGTCCGGATTAGCTGTGGCTATGTGGACCTTGGGTTATCCAGGACTCTTGGTTACCAGTAACAGAAATCCAACCTGAACTTGCTTGGGTAGAAGTGAAGGATAAGAATTAGCCCAAGAAAGCCAAAAGAAGCTTGAACAGTCAAACAAAGCGGGTGGGGAGGGCGATGAATTGAGGCTTCAGGAACATCTGGAACCAGAAACTTGAGCACCACCAGCACTCCTTTGCTGCTTTGCTTTCCTTGCTGTATTGGCTTCAGTTTCTCTCAAGACTGGCTATGTTCACATGTCTGGAAATATGGCACTCCCAAGTTTTACATCTTACTATTTCCACCTTTAGAATGGTACTAATAACACTCTTAATTCAAGTGTATACAGTCCTGAGAAGAGGACAGAGCTGATCAGCAAGGCTTGGATCAGTGCCCACGTCTGGAACAATCCCAGGGAGCCAAGGGAAGGCCAGAGGACAGAGATGTGCACCACAGTACTAGCTAACAGTATGAGAAGGAGTGGGAGATAGGCTTGTGAAAGCAGCCTGTTTTGTGAGGCTGTGCTCTGGGAGTCAGCAAGAACTGAAGTTGGCATCTGTTCAAGGAGCATACCACCAAGGGGGCAGGGGCCAGGGGATGTGTTAGCCCAAAGTTATAATAAACATTCACTGAACAATCACAGTAAATTGGAGTTGAAAATCTTGTCATTGTTCAAGTTGATTACTGTTTTATTATTTCAATCAAGATGTTGTGAAACAGTGGATCTCTCGCACTGTTAGGACAGCAAAACCTGGACTCCTTCTCCAGCCTTCTAGCTGGGTGACTTTAAATGGGGATCTTAACCAACCTGAGCCTCAATTTCCTTACTGAAAAATAATGGTATAATGACAGTTAACATCAATTAAATCTAAATCTTCTGAGCACTTTTCAAACTGTATTTATTCCTCAAAAAAAACCCTATTGGGCTCTAAATCTGAGATAATCCCCACTCATAGGGTTATTGTAAAGATTAAAGAAGCCCTGGAAAAGATGCATAGACCTTTTGCTTGGCACACAGCTGGCACGCAGTACATCATTATTTTTAATTGTCTGTTGCTGAGAAAAGGAAACTCCCCTCATTTCCTGATTGCTTCAGACACCAGAAGCTGATACTTTAAGAAAACAAAAACAAATGGAAGGGGAGAACTCTATGACTCCTCTCTGACATAGACAGGGTTAATTAGGGTCTGACTTAATAGGGGCTAAGGTACACTAAGAAAAGAAATACTACAAAATAAAGAGAAAGTAGGTTATTGAGAAATATGACGGTGGAATGTCAACTGAATGAGATGAAGCTAGGTCTGTCTCTATTTCTTTTTGAAAGGAGAGAAGTTCCCAAAAAAGGTCTACTTGTAAAGCTGATCTAAAAATCCATTAGAAATTTTTCATCTCTTACCTAAATGCTATCAAACAACCAGATTATTCAACCAAGGACAGGAATTAACATTCACTAAAAGAAACCAATGTGCTTGGGCCCTGTGTGAGCTCTTTATAGATGTTAACATCTTTTACTCCCCCCCCACCTCCAGTAAGGTGAGTGTTTTCTCCGTATTATACAGACAAGAGCACTGAGGCTGAGAAATTAGAAGTGACACCAGCTGGTAAGTAGCAAGGCCAGCAATCACAGGTCTGTCTGACTTCAAAGCTTA
Organism: Carollia perspicillata; assembly: GCA_004027735.1. Classification (NCBI taxonomy): domain Eukaryota; kingdom Metazoa; phylum Chordata; class Mammalia; order Chiroptera; family Phyllostomidae; genus Carollia; species Carollia perspicillata. The sequence continues at coordinate 27,979 of PVKM010008690.1, forward strand.
GAATGCAAAGTAAGTCCCACTTCCTTACCAGAGGGAGATATTTAAGGCATGAGTACTACTGAAACCTGAGGAAATGGTGAAATAATAGTTACTTCTCTTTCCCCCACCCTTTCTGCTCTGTCCTCCTCCCCAACCTTAGACAATATCTGCTGGCTGCCCACGGCTCCAGACTGTTCCTAAAGACTGCCTTCTCATAAAATGTATCTGTCCTCTCCTACTTTTCACCATAGTGATATTGTGTCCTAAAGTGTGCTCATTCCTTGAGTTAACACATTTTAAACACACTTTCCCATTCTAAGTTGAACTTCCTGGGAGTATGACACCAATATGAAGAAATAACTCAAATGATAGAAATTTTAGCCTGGAAGAGGGCATGGATCTGACCAGAGACAGGCAGGCCTCTGAGAGGTCCCCAGGTTGTGCCACATTGCTCTTCATCCCACCTCTGTCCCCCTGCTGTGAGTTTCCCTTAGAGTTAAGCTTGGGCCTGTTGTGTTCATGTTCGGTGCCTGGAAATTAACAAATGTAGAATAAATGAATGATGACTGAAACACACGACTGTCCCTTACTTCCCCTAGGCCTCAGACTAACCCAACAAATGTGCCAACGATTCCATTTGGCAAGATTTTTATCTGCCTTTGGCAGAACGTTGCTCCCATCCCCTCCCTCGGTGAACTTTGCAGACCCTCAGACAAGGTCAGAACAGAATGAACCATGCCTCAGTGAAGGAAACTGCACCCTACTGCTATGAAATATGAGACAATGCGTTTAAGAGCATAGAGAGAATGAGAAAGAACAGGTTTGCCTATGTGTGGCAGCGAATGTGAGTTCCTATAGACAGTTGAAGCAATCACCAAAAATCCAACAAAACCAGTTTCTTGAGAAACATTCACCAGCCTTTGAGGACCTACAAATATGTAGATGGACTATTTTGGTTAAGACTTCATGGATAAATCATGCTTTAGAAATGGCCTGATACAGGTAATCAAACTATGTCTCACATCTATGTCTAGGCCCGGAGCTCCTCTGGTACGGCTTCATTCTCAAAGCGGCTCTCTGTACGCACCAATAGAAGGTGTCATGGCACCTAATGGGTCCAGGCTTCTGTTGTGCCTAGAATTCTTTTTTATTTAACTACAAACTAAAATACAAAAAACAAACAAATGCATAGCTCTAAGGTGAACATTCTTGTTGCCACTATGAGATGAAGAAATAGAATCTCACCACTACATATCAGTTTTCCAGTAAACATTTTTGCCACAAGATGTTTGGGCAAGAATTTCACCACGCAAACTAATTGGCTGTAAGGCAATTTTGACATAAAGATAGAATAACTGGTTGACAATTTTGTTTACTTTTGGTAGACTTCATGTATTGAGTTTGGTTTCATTTCTCCATCAACAAAAGTTCTCACAGTTCTCTCATTTTTATATTAAATAAATCTTAGCTCTCGTAATAGTCTATACAGTGAGTAGATGTAGTGGCCCTAAAATAGTAGATCTTCACAACTACCTATAAAGCCAGATCGCACACTATTCTAGAAAATGATAACATCACTTTGCAAATCCTTCTGGGAGCAGTCATCCCTCCCACCCACCCGCCCAAACCAAAAGTTTACCAAGTTATGGCAAATATAAAAGAGATGGTTACTAGTTCACAAGTCTTTGAGATCATTAACTATTGATTCTTTAGTTGGAAACTGATATGTCTTTTAATGAAGAAAGACATTGTAGTGGAAAGGAAGACAAGTGCAATGCCAAACGAGGAGACGAATCAACATGCAAACAACAATGTGTGATACTATGAACAAAAGACTTCAAAGACAATGTATTTTCATTGTCCACAATAAAATCTGCTTAATTTGGTTATTACTTTTCTCATGGTTCCTTATGTCCTTTTTAAAAAAGATTTTCTTTTTTTTTTTTCAGAGAGAGGGGAAGGGAGAGAAAGAAAGTTTGAGGAACTTTGATCAGCTGCCCCGACCCAGGATGTAACCCACAACCCAGACATGTGCCCCAACTGGGAATCAAACCCGCAGCCCTTGGTTTTGCAGGACAACATGCAACCAGTGGAGCCACACCGGTCAGGGCTCCTTATGTCCTTTTTAATGTCTCTCTTTTAATTTTCATTCTTTTGTCATTTGTAGTGACACTTTTATAGCCAACTGGTTATGCAGTAGAATTATTTCTGGCAAAAATGCCTGAAGCAAAAATATTTAGGGGACACTGCCTAGAACCTTTTCACCCACCCCAGAAGCCCCACCCATGGACCCCTTCCCAATCACAGCGCTCCCCAGATCCTGATTTTTGTAATTACCCAAATGTGCATCCCTAAACTGGAGTTTAGTCCTGTCCATCCTCCTGCAAGTTGATATATCCCTAAATCTCTTTCAGCCCAAATCTAACCTCTCTGTCCCCTTATTTCACCCTATCTGTTGAAGAAACTTTTTGATTTGTGCAACTTCCCAGTCTAGATTTTGCTGACTGCATACTCTTGGGGCAATTTGACATGTTTCTCTGTCCCCTGTATTTCCTGCAAATATGTAGCTGCATCCAGATAGGTTTGGTGCCTTAGGCAAGACTCTGAGTGCCATTTGGCAAGACCATGGGAAACATGCAATGCCTGGTTGTCTCCCTTTTTATGATGTTAACATCCGCTCTCTTTTTATGATGTTATGATCCATTATTTTAAGACATCGCATCTATTCACTGTATAGACCATTATGAGAACTAAGATTTATTTAATATAAAAATATAAAATTAATAGATATGCCTAATGCCCATATCTACTAATTCACTGAGGGTTGTTAAATGATGATATTCTAATTCAAGAGTAAGCAAACTGGCCTGTGGGCCAAACATGTCAAGCTTCCTCTGTTTTTAAAAATAAAGTTTTATTGTCAGGAAGTGACAGTCAGGCATGGAAAGCCAGGATCCGGTCTCTCTGGATACACCAGGCTTCCAGGGCCCTTTAGGGTCCTGGAGTCTCCCTGGGACTGGCCGGGTTGGAGTACGGATTCCCCAACGACATAGAATTGACAGACTTTTCTCCCTCTTCTATCTCAAGGACTCTCCTTTCACTCTCTCTGCTTCCACCTACCCCACCTTAGAACACTCTCCTCCCTTCCTGCAGAATAATCCCCCCAAGGAACTCAAACTTTTGGAAACCAAACCTGGAGCAGCAGACTGCCTTAAGTAACTTCTCTCAGCCCAGTAGCTCAAACTTCCTCTGAGGCAAGAAACCCAAAGCCTGTCTACCTTCTCAGAGAAGGAAGGGGAAATTCCAAGAATAAACAAATGGATGTTGTTTTTTTCTAATTCTTCCACACCAGCAAGAGGAAAATATAACATCTCAATAAATTTTCTTACCATACCTTACTGGCTATCATTTACCAAAAATACACACACACAAAAAAAACACACACACGAAAAAAAACAGGGTTATTTTGGAGGACTCTGTCTTTATGAAATCCCCCTTTCTTGCAAGTAACAAAAATAATTCAAATTAGCTGAAGGACAATGGGGGATTTATTAAAAGGACCCAATGACAAGGACTCCTCCATCACTCATGAAGAGTGAGAGCCAGGACTGGGACTAGCTGCTTTGAGCACCCTCAGACCTCACAGTATCCCCACCCTACCTCACTGTTCCAGTCCCCTTTCTTTGCAAACCACTTCTTGTTTCTCTGTTCTCATGGCAGAAAGCAGCCATCTGTGGCTCCCAATTCTATCTCTTCTCAGTTCAAGTAACCGGCAGACATTCATTGGTATCTCTTGAAGGGCAAAAATTCCAGATGAACAAATCTGATTGTTCCATCTCTAGAGTTTTCAGACATCTCTTCCACTCATCTCTGATTGGCCAGAACTTATTCATATAGCCACACCTAACTGTAAGGGAGGCTGGGTTATGTGGTTTCTAATAGGGTCATCATAGGATCTGTGAAACCTATCACTAAAAGGGGAAAGTAGCTACTAGAGATAGTTGCCTCTGCCAGTGCATATCCAATGCTTAGCTGTTTAAGACAAAAAAGGATATGGTGGCACCTTCTGAGATAAGACCACAGACACATGATGGATTTAGCTCATATGGGGAGCTATAACCTGTAAAGAACAAGAAAATAGACCTGGTACCTTTTTTTGTAGGATAGATTTTTAAAAATGGGATTCTCGGATCATTTTCCCAGCTTTATTGAGATGTAATTAACATACGACATCATGTAAGTGCAAGGTATACAATGTGTTAATTTGATACATATGTTACATTCAGCCATGAGAAAGAAATAAATCCTGCCATTCATGACGTGGATGGACCCTTGAGGGTATTGTGCTAAGTGAAATAAGTCAGACAGAGAAAGACAAATACTGTATGACACCACTTATATGTTGAATCTAAAAAAGCCTAACTCATAAAGACAGAGAGTAGAACAGTTGTTACCAGGGGTTGTGGGGCGGGGAAAATTGAGAGATGTTGGTGGAAGAGCACAAACTTCCAGAAGATGAATACGTTCTGGGGATCTAATGCGCAGTATGGTGACTATAGTTGACATTTATAGTATATAACTATATTATATACTCGAAAGTTGCTAAGACAGTAGATCTTAAATGTCCTCCTCACAAATGCAATGGTAATTCCTAAGTTGCAGGTTCAATCCCCAGCCTGGGTGCATACAATTCACTGGTGAGTATGGGAGGCAACCAAGTGATGCTTCTCTTTCGCATCAGTGTCTCTTGTTCTCCCTTCCTCTCTCTCTGAGTGCAATGAAAAAAATGTCCTCAGGTGAGGGGGAGGAGGAAGCAATGGTTATGTGATGCCATGGAGGTGTTCTCAGATCAGTTTTAATCCACTTGGCCACATTACTTTCCCAAAAGGTTGTAACAGTTGCCATTTATATCAGCTGATTATGACAGTGCCCCTTCCCCCAGTCTCACCAGAACTGCATATTACCAGTGGTTTCAGGTTTTACCAGTCTGATGGATGAAAGATGGTATCTCACTGTTCTAATCCTCATTTCCCTAACTACAGCTGAGTTTGCACGTTACCTTGTTTTGAAACAAAGTAAGCATATTTCCTGTTTGTTGCTTTTGTTATGACCTCAGGGCACAACAGTTGGTGGTATCTTTTCAGTCCACCTCTGTGAGCACACCTCCACTTCTGAGCCTCAGCGGTGGGCCCCGCCCTGTCTGTTTGGGCAGCCTTCGCAGAACACAACATGCCGAAATGAGTTGTTCTCACCTTTAACCCAGCAACCCCTCTTCTGGAAATCTGTTTTACAGAAATAATCTAAACTATAGAAAAACTGTATACATGAAAATGTTCATTACAGCGTTATTTATAATTGAAGAATTTTTGTAGCAAACCAAGTCACCAACACCTTATTAGGCAAGCTATGGTATGCTGCAATCCTAAATCCATGAAATAATGATTATGAAGATTATGGAATGATAAGCCAATGACTCATAATATAAAATATGGATAGAGGATGGCTCCTGGTTTTGCATGCCTGACACCTCTTGTCCATCTTTCCGCTCTTCACAACAAGGTAATGAGCACACAGCTCTTTCTAAATCTGTGTATTATTTCCTTAGAATAGCTTCTGAGAGATGAAATTGCCCAACCCAAGGAAATAAGTGCTTTGACACCAACAGCCAAATTACTTTCCCAAAGGTTATAGTGATTTCACTGCCACCAGCAATAAAGGAGAATGTTTGTTTCACTGCATCCCGTCCATCCTGGTTGCTCCAGCATTGGGGATTCAAAGCCCTTGCCAAATGTCATTTGACTCACTCTCCTGTACTCTGGGGAAATTTGCTTTTTGGCACTGGAGATAAACCTGAAGTGTCACGATTCCTCAGGTATGTTTTCGTTAGTCGTAACTGAATGGGTCTATTAAAAAATTCAACCTTTTTGTCTCAATACACATGAAGTTAGAAACCAGCTTCTTAGCAATGAAATTTTTTTTATGGTTAGGAGGAGAGACAGCACCAGTACGACAGCTGTGGGGCACTTCTGGATGGTGTCAGTATCTCTTCCTCGCATCTCATAGCTGTGCCTAGCTGAAGCCACCTGGGAGATCCCCTGCTACCCACCCTCCTGAACTCTGCAGGGGAAAGCAGTCTGACCTCCCAGGCCTTGCCAAGCAGGCAGTCTCAGGCTGCTGTGACAACGTAAGGAAGTAAAGCCAAGTTGGTACCTAGATTTGTGGCTGCCTCTGGTCCTGAATTAAAGATTTTTCCAAAAATGATACCACGGCAATGATACTGACAACAATAATCAGTATCTCCTCAGTAATTGCTAAAGTTCAGGCAGTGTGCTGAGTACCACACATGAATCCTCTCATTTCACCTTACAAGAACTTTAGAAGGTGTCTTTTATTACAATGATTTTAAAGATAAGGAAATTGAGGTTCAGAGAGGTTGTGAAAAGCCCCACAGCTAGAAAGTAGCAATGCTAGGTTGTGAAGCCAGATTTTATGACTTCTAGAGGAAGATTCTTAGCCACCATATTAGGTGGTGGCGAGTGCTAAAAATATCTACAACATATTATCACAGTCAGTTGCTTATCAACACCCAGTGTCTTAAGGAAAAGGCCCCGACGCCTTTCTGTGCATTCAGAGAAGCAGGGAAGGCCCCTAAACAATAACAGGGCCCTGGGAGAACAACCACCGAGATAATGAGGTGTTGGTACATTGCCCACACATTTTTTTGTTCTGTCTGACTTCTCTCCACTGGAAATAACATAAAGAAAGAAATGTGTAAACGGGCTCAGTGCCCTGGTGTGTCTCCCAGAGCAGAGAACTGGGATTGAATTCTGGGCTCGATCATGTCCCTGTATTCCTCCAGCATTCCCCCAACTCCTCGGCTGAGGGCACTGGGCCAGACAGAAGCACAGACAGAAGGTGACTCTGAGCCGAGGCCTCCGAGCCAGGAGGCTGCCCCCGCGGACACAGACACTTCAGCACACTTCTGGCGTGAGCGCACACAGATGTTATCTCCTTCAGCCTCAGGAGCCCTCAGGCCAGGCTTCAGATTCTGAAGTCAGTCCCCAACAGCAGTTTGAAGTTGTGACTTCCACCCTCTGACCCTTAATAATCCCGTCCTCCCTCATGGCTGCTGCTGTCTCTAATAACCCTTCTCATGGCACCTGCTCCGCTCCTCAGCCGTGGATACTGCTCTTCTTGTTGTTAGCAGCAGTAGTAGCAGCGGCAGCAATAGTAGTATTAGCAGTAACGGCAGTGACAGTGACACTAGTGAAGGTAGAGAGGGTGGCACGTGTGGGAATAGCTGTCACCACTACTTGAGCTCTTCCTGTGTGCTCGGTGCTATGCTGAGCACTTTGCCTGCGTATTTTATATTTCACCTTCACAAGCAGTCTGGGCAAGGCGGGTGTTAATACTGCCACTTTATGGATAAGGAAATGAGGCTCTGAGATATTGTGTAATGCAGCTAAGGTGGGATTTGAATCCAAGCCTATATGCCTGCAAGGTCCATGCTTCTCACTGTCACGCTCATTCCTTCCTGACGGGAAATGGATTTTCTGCCGACCACCAGGCTGTGTGCTAGTTGTCCTGAGACTTGGTCATAAGTCCTCTGTATTGGTTTCCTATTTTGATAATAAATTACCACAATTTCATGGCTTAAAACAACAATGTATTATCTTACAGTTCTGGAGATCAGGAGCCTGAGATGGGTCTTACTGTAACAGGGAAGCCTGGGACCTGGCCACTGGCTGCCATGTACGAGCATAAGACAAAGATCTGTGGGGAAGGAAAGAGGTTTTCATTACCAGGCTACCTAGTCTGAGGGGGCTGACAGTGTGCCTGCTCAATGCCAACCTCTTCTGCGAAGCACAGCCAGCCAGCCACCCCCAGCATCCAGACACCTCGCCCAATTCATCTATCCTCTTCAGTCCCCTGGCAGCTACATGAACAGGTCTCCATCCTCAGGCTCTCTCTCTGGTGCGCATATGTGGGTTCTAGTGTCGCCATCACCCTGTGAAGCTTTCCCTCTCTCCTGGGGTTTGGGGTGCGCTGCCAGATCAGTCTTGATGGGGAAGTGCAGGGGAAGTTCCATCCATGGGGCCCTGGCACCAGAGGCTACCTGTGCCCCCTGAGACGCAGGAATGTTCCCAGCTCATGCCTCCGTGTGCTGCTCTCAGGGTGAGCCCAAGGCTCATTCTGTCGAGGCACAATGCAGCAAGGGACTCCGCCTCTGTGAGCTGGCTTCTCACCACGCAAAACCCAAGCCCTGAGTGCTCCCAACCATGGCAAAGAAAAAGAGAGAGAGACCTCTGCCTACATTCTGTTTTAAAGTCCCCTCCCAAAATCCCACACACCATAAGACTATCCCGCTTTTCGACCAAGGTGGGCTAGTATTGGCCACATTTGTCTTTGCCCCTCTTCCAGCTTCCATGTTATGTTCCTCAAGGGGGCAAGGTCTGCAGTCATGAGCAAGGGCACAAGTGTCTCGGCCTGGGGCAGGGTAACTGGCGCCTGCTGTGGCTTGCTGACCTCCATCGTACATGTGTATTTTGACCTTTTCAGCCTGCACAGCCTCAGTGCAAGCTCCCTCTGGCTGGGTCACGAGCTGCCTGGGTGGCCAGGGCAATGCACACTGGTTTGTTTACTGTTGCCTTGGGGGCAGCCTCCGCAGCAGAGGCCCCTCCCTTCTCCAGCTGCTATTTCAGTCTGCCTCCTCAGGGTTTCTCCCCATGTCCTGCCTTCTCCTGGGGGTGGAGGGCAGCCTCTCATGCTGGATTGGAGTTTCCCCCTGTTCCCCAGTGATCTGGCCAGACCCCCCTGTTACATTATGGAGCTAAAATCAAAGATATCAGTAGGGCTGCCTTCTTTCACTCTTTCCAGAGGTTCTGGGAGAATCATTTTCTTGCCTTTTCAGCTTTCAGAGGCAGCCTGCATTCTTTGGCTCATGGCCCCTTCCTCCATCTTCAAAGCACCTCACTCCAACCTCATTTTTGTTGTCACATCTCCTTTTTCTCTAACCTTCATTACTAAGGGCCATTTTCCTCAATCCAAAGCTAGGCTGCAAGGGAAAGGCCCACTGAGTGGGTGCTGCAATCCTCCCCTCCCCTCAGATGCTCCCTCATCAGGGTCATGGAACTTGGGCATGGGCTCACTCTGCAGAAGGATGTGTCCAGAGCAGAGGGTCAGATGGAAAGAAGCTGGATGACCACCTACAGAATTCAGAGTTGGTTTGAGTTAGAAGCAATGGAGAGGGCAATCAGTCCAGTTTATCATTATAGGCTTCCCCTCCACATTTTTGACAGACCCTTGCTGGAATATACCCTGGAATGGAACCCTCACTCCTTTCAAAGACAGCCAGTTCCATTGCTGCAGCTCTAGTTGTTAAAAGTTCTTGCTTAACATGAGCCTTCTTCCTCATAAAGATACTCACTGGTCCTGGCTCTATGGAGGCTGAATGCCTTTTCAGAAGGTGAGGACTTCAAATATAATGAAGACTTTGAAGGGTGTTTTTGCTAAATCAAAGGTACCATTTGTACCTGGGGTGTGTTCTGTCATCCTCCACTGCCACAGTAATTGTGGATATAATCTGAGTGCCATCAGGGTCCTATGGAGAATACTAATGCAGTGCCTGTCACATGATAAAGAGCTCTTAAGGGAAGTTCCCAGGACTGGTGTCCAGTAGCAGAGCTGTTGGACCTAGAAAGAGAAGGGCAGAAGCATGCTTGGAAGCTCAGCCAGGAGCCCCAGGCTCCTCTCTTTAAAGCAGCCACCAGAACTGAGACTGGCAGCAAGTGATAAAAATGACATATGGTGTGTGCATTGAAGAGTGACCTTCTGCAGCCTTAGTCCAAACTGAAAGTACAACTCAGGTCTGATTTTTTTTCTTCCTGCCTCAGATGCACAGGCCCTGCTGGCCCTGCCTCTCTGCCATGGCTCTCCTTCTCCCATCTGTTGAAACCACTGAATGTTTCTGTCTGTCCTGGGCCTGGGCCATTTTCCCTCATGCCCTTCCTTTTCCCTCTGCCTGGTCGGTATTATAGGAAGTGACCCTGGTGTTTTCCAGGCCTCCAGATCAGCTGGCTTCCTGCATATGTAGTCAATGGAAGGCACTGGAGGGAGACTAGGGGAGAGGCCAGGGTATTTCTCCCCAACAGACACCTCTGACTGCATCTCTACTTTTCCTCTGTGGTTGCAGCGTCTTTGGGTGTACCTGGTTCCTGTGTCCTGGCAACCTCCTCCCACTGACCTTCTGACCTAGGGATAGTAAGGACTTTCTGCTGCTGCTAATCTCCGAGTTGCATCACGTTCCCCAGTGGTTTTGTGGTTCTTTCATCACTTATATAACTAGTTCTCTTTATTAACATCTCTCTTTTTAAATACTCAAAGTAGTATTTGTTTCCAGACTAGAAATTACCCATACTATTCTAGAAGTCCTAAACTCCCTCCCTTAGTCTGAGTATTGATTTTCCCATCTAACAGTCTTGGTAACTGATTTAGAAAATTCCTGTCTCTTTTCTTTTTTTTTTTT
>PVKM010008691.1:0-38482 GCA_004027735.1 Carollia perspicillata
AGAACTTAATCTTAGAGCTGCTTGGAGTGCTGCTGGCAGCCAGCCTTCAACTGTCAGACCTCTTTGGGGTTGGCCTTGGCTTTGCACAAGGGTAGGAGCCCTTCCTGAAGCAGGCTGCATCCAATACATGATTGGCAGAATGGGAATAATAAGACAGACCCCTCTGCCCAAGTCAAAATAACTCTGAAGTGCCTAGTATACAAGGACTTCACTGAGGCTGTGGCTAAGAACGTTGTTGAGAGTGCATAGAAACATTTTCTTTTGTGCTCATTCTTATTTTTCTACACTTTCATATATGTTGATAAGAAAAATACCCCCTAATAAACTTTCTCTTTGTTAAGCTTTGCTTGAGAATTTGCTATCTGTGTTAAGTCTGAATTGTGGGCTGGGTCCTCATTGGGATGCCACTGCTTATGGAAAAACATATTATCAAAGAGACAAAGACTTGTACTTGAGGACAGGTTTACTGTGTTTTCAGGCAATTAAAGACATTGGATAGAGTAAAAATGTGTCTTGGCTTGTATATATATGATAACATTTTCTTGTTACTTTCCTATTTTATTGATTTATTTATGATTGCCAGATCTGTTTTCAAAAGGTTTTTATGGCTTTTCAAATACTACTGGTATTGAAACATAACTAGTATTTGGAAAACATCAATCAGAGAAGAGGCTTGCATATTTTCACACAAACCAAAAGTGCCTAATGCAACTGATGATATACTGTTTCCATCTCTGAAACTTCAGGAACTCAAAAACAATTTTCATGTTAAAGTTCACTGAATAAGGGTTTTAAAAATTATCCTATGAGTTTGACTTGGATAAAATGGCCTAATTTACTGCTTCATATGTTCATAATTTGTGGTTTCTAACTAAATCACGATGTTATTGTTCCCTACTAACATATATCTATGTGAATAAACTTTGTTAAATATCATTTAAAAATTTTCTGTGGTTCTGAGTATGCTATAGTTCTGACAAATCACAAATTATCTTAACATTCTGGCAAATCATTGCTTATCCTGTATCAAATTCCCATTCCACCCCCAGCAATATGACTTCCTTAAATTTCAACTGGATTATATTTCATTTTCTAATTTACCTAATTTAGCTGATTTTCTAATTAATAAAAATGAATTAAAATTTACTTTACATTTTATTTGGAATTATTGTATTACTTGTAATTTATTTTATTATGTATTCTATTTTTCTCATTTACAAAAAAAGATCCATGATGTAATGACTATATCTTTCCCTACATGACAATCATCATAAGAAAGGATAATAGTTGATTGAATGAAACAGCACCGGTATTTATTAGTTGGATATTGAACTTATTGGTAATTATTGACTTGTGATACAGGCTGTGGCAGCCTTCAACTTGTGCCCTTCATGTTTCCGCTTTCGGGGAGCACAGTGCGTTGACAGCTCCCGCTGCCACCTCATCTGGACGTACCATCTTGATCGCCCCAAGGCCATGCATGCTTCCCAGAACAGCTCCGAGCTGAGGACCATTGAGGTCTATGTCTGTGGGATATGGGATTCCTAGAACAGGGTGCTTTGACTACAGGATTTCCCATTGGTCTAGCAATGCTCTTTTAATACTCTGCTGCAGTCTAAGGGACCTCTTACCCTCTCCTCCTTCTTGTCCACTCTTCTTTTACAGACACTAGACCTGCCTCAGGGAGTGAGAGCTCCCCGTGCTTACTCCAGCTTCTCTGATCTTCCTGCCCATGCCATTGGCTCTTTATCTTAGTGCATCAGGCAGTGAACAGCACTCAGTTCTGATAGATTAGGAAGCTGCCTGGAGATCTTCTTTGGGGAAAAGAAACAATGTCTGATAAATGGAAATAGATTAAAGTAATAGGCAAAGTAATTTCATTTTTAAAGTTCAAAATCTAAGAAAGATTTGAAGCTATTGTAAAAACTAAGGCAATTGTCAGATGTTCTTTATGATGTTTGACTTTTCCATATTGATTCACATACTTCCTTATACTTTTTTATTGTCCTTTACTTATTTATTAATTGTGAATATAAATCCTTTCTAATTTATATGTGTTGTTGATATATTTTCTCAGATTTGTCTTTTATTCACTTTTGGGGTCTGTGCTGGGCACATATTTATGACCTGGCTTATTGTTTAGCAAAACGGTGCAATGCATGTCATCACCCTTCTACCACACCACTTAGAACATAGTGCTTATTTGAAATTTGAGGTATGTCTTTAATGAAAGTTTAATTATGATATGGATTTGTAGGCACTATCAGATCTTTTGCATGGTTTAACTTGTAAATTTAAATTTCCTATTGTTTTTCTATCAAGCTTACAAATGATCTTAATTAGAAAGTTTCTTGAGTTTACAGAATGAAATAACAAATAACATTTTACCATGGATTTAATTATCTATGTCAACCATAATACTAAATAAATAATAAATATAAATTAAATGTTAAGATATTGATGAATCTATAAATAATCTCTAATAATAAGTTTTGTATTGCTCATGGAAACAATACTTTAACTCTAGATTATTAACTAATGATATATAGAGGCTATAAATGTAACTATTACCATAAATTTATAACTATGAAATGCATATATTTTAATATAATCTATAGATTAAAATATAGATAAAGAATTAAAGCTATGAAAAACTCAAATGCATTAGCAGAACTAAATGAAAGTACAGACTCCCCAAAATGCTCCATGAATGTTAAGGCTATTAACATAAATTTACCTCTAACAGAGCCTGGAACTCTGTTTCTCTATTTGGAATTTACTCTAAAGTCTCCTGTTGAGATATGTTACATCTATAGGTCATAAATACACATGTGTTGATGAAAGTTATGTTCAATATACTTTTATCTCCATGAAATCTGTGATCAGGGAAAACGTGGAAAGCTTATTTGGATTAACTTCCATGTTTCTGCTGAACGCACTAATTCTGAAACACCATGATGCACGTAGCCCAGAAGGCTAATGTGGCAGAGGGCACTGCATGGGTGCCTGGGGCAGGGGGAGAAGTCAGAGTGGTGCACAGAAAACCATGTTGGAAGATGCTGAGGACAGACAGTCCTTATTTCAGTAGCTAAGAGACTCCCTTTCTCTCTCCTCTCCCCCATGAATCTTTTGGTGCATTTTATGTTATATCTGGTATTCAGAAAAGCTATGTCAGTAATTTGGCTCAAATAAAATATGGGTCAAATGGAAGTAACTACTAGACATAACATTGTATTGCACCTTTGGGAAGACATGTTTTGAATCCCAACTAACAGACTCGCAAATCAAATTTTATAATAAAACATGTCTATAAACCGTTTTTCTTTTTTTACCTAAGATAAGTACTGCTTTTCTTGAAAGCAAATGATGATTCTTTTAACACTTTCTTTATATTTCTAATATAAAATGGTTCTATCTGTGTTCTATCTGTATTGTGAAACATTCTAAATCCCCCAAAGAGACAGGTCTTCACTCAGGATAATGTGTTTAGTATGGTTGCTGTTGTGGCAAAATAAATGATGTCTTAAAGTACTGGCATTTAAAACTGCAATAGCAAGGCCATAGGTTTCCTTTGTAACTGATTTGCCTATGTTACATAAAATGAGTCTACTCATTATAATATGATTTAAAATATTTAAATGAGAAAGAAAGCATAATTTATAGTAGTCTCTTCACATTTAATTTGATGAATTTGAAATATAATTTCAAAGTAGAAGTATAAACTTTCTAATATATTTGTGAGTTAATTTTGAAAAAGGAAAATGTGTCCACTTTAAGCTTTGTTTTTGAGGTATAGCATCTTATATTTACAAAGTATCATAGACTCTTTCATACCAAGGGTATGTCTAAATGAATCTCAGCTCATGAATGATTAATCTTAAATAATTAGAAAATATCTCTAATGTGAGCTATTAGATTTCTTTTCATTGCTGAGTTCTGGTACAATAGGCAGAAATTTTGGGGCATGGATTGGGAACTGTAGGACCCCAGGGTCCTTACTCCATTGGCAAATTCTGAAGTTTCCAAAATGAAACACCAGCTTCATATTCAACATTCTCCTTTATTCACTGATCCCTGCAATGCACTGTAATGCTTTGGTCTCTCGAGTGTTGACTGAGTCCAGCTTTAGAGAATGCTATCAATGTTGCTGAAGCTGTTCAAAGAAAAAGATATTCAATGCAATGCACTGTGAAAATGAAGATGAATAGATGCACAAGTAGATATATTTTATGAAAATAATCAACTTAAAAATCATGGCCAATATTGAATGTTAACAGCACACTTCATACCCACTGAGGTTCTATGTGATTAATTTTGGCTAGTAATGTGTGAGTAAAGGAAATATGTGTCATTTCTGGACCAGATATTTTATTTTTGGTGGTCAATGCTAGAGTAATAGTGAAACATATATTGAAATGAAGCTCTACATGGCCTAATTTTGTGAGTTATAGCAATGAGAAGAGTCCTACACTGTCAACCTGCACTAGCTACAAAAGAAATAAACATTTTGTTGTTGTTGTTTTTGAAGCTACTAAGCCCAAATCTTATAGTAGCACAATTTAACCTATTCTGGCTAAAGATAGAGATGGTGAGCTACAAAAGTGTTGAGTAGGTGTTATCTATGGAATATAATATATTTTTCTCTGTAAAAGAAGAATCTCTACTGGTAAAATTTGTCATGCCAATATTTTACACTATCTGAAAATTACACAACTTTTTTCTTGAATGATCTTTACATCAGTGTGCTGGGTCTGTGAGTATTTATGTGCCTTAATGTCATATGGTTGAAATAACAGTAATTGGAGAAATTCAGAAAAATTTAATACAAGCTCTTTATTTTATAAAGATTACTAAAGAGATTCCCTCAAGTTTATCAAAATAATAGAAATGTCTAACAAAAGCCCAAGTTTTTTTTTAATGAGGTCATAGTTTCATTACTTGCACCACAGGTTCTTCATATTACCATTGAGCTGTGCATGCAGAGAGCAGCCTGGGAAACTTGAGCAGAAACGAGGATGTGGGGGTGAGAACTCTTGACGAGTGTATTTGGAGACAGAGAAGAAAGACTTATAGAAAAGGGAAATGTTAAAACATACTCTGTCACAACTCTTTTGAAGCAAAATCCCTGTATGTTTTATTAAAAAGTATACAGCTCTTGTTCCAAAAGTACTCAAAGTGGCTCTAGAGTCTTCAGGCTTGTATCTCACATGAGCCACCCTCTTTTCCCCCCGTCATTTCAATGCAGATGATACGTAAAATCACACACACATCAGCCTGCTAAGCAGTTCAGTATACATTTCAAGATCTGTTCTGCAAATCTTCAGGTGCTATTTTATTTTTCCCTTTGATATCTGGATTCATGTTTTTAGCCATTATTTTTTTTTCCCAGTCAACATGTTTGATGTGTAAACATTTTATTTTTCATGTCCTTTTGTTTTAGAAAGAACGATACTCTCAAAACATCCTCCAAGTAGTAACTGGGTCTAAATTAATATTACAAAATGTCACTGAGATTTTTAGATAAAATTTAATATGAGTGCATTCCATTAAATTTTATTACCACTTAGCAGGATCAGGCTACACATGGAATAGTATCTGCACTTTGTTTAATCTCTGTTTTAGTAGGCATTTTATTGACATTTTGATAGACTTGTCTAGTGCCTGAGGTTATTAAATCCCATGCTTCAAGTTATAAAAGTCAAAGCAATGCAGTTAAAAGCACTTCTTTGATCATGTGTTCTTATTTTTAGCTTGGATATTACACTGGAAAGTTTTAAAAGCCACGGTTTTTAGATAAGTTTGAGAAGATATCCCTAAATAACAATACGGATAAAACTACCACAGTTATTCCTTTAAAACTTTTGTTTTGACACTTTGAAATTCAATTTTAATCAATTGTCACCATACACACACACGTCTATGTATATATATTGTATATGTGTATGTATATGCCATTGTTCATAATTCTCCCTTTTTTCCTGGAAAAAGAGCAAACTACATGAAATTATTTCTTACAAAGTCAAAAGTTTTATATTCTTGCAAATGTGGCAAGGAATTCAATTTGATATGAAGTTTATTTCATTTTAAACTTGATTTTTATTTTATTTAAGAAAGGTTTGAGGTGATTAATCATGTAACAGTGAAACAGTGAGCTGACTGAAGTTTATAGCTTGAATTAACAATGCTGGTCCTAATACCCCTCATTTATCAAGATTCTGAACGCACAATAGGAGGAACAGATGTAATAAAGTTGTACATCTGAAATGTATGTAATGTTATTCATCAGTGCTATCCCAATAAATTTAATAAAAAATACTATGTGTTAGTATAAATTATTTTTATAAGTATGTATATGTTTATTGTACTTAAACCTCACAACAAATTATAAGATAAGTAGGATTTTTTCTGTAATGCCAAAAAGACAAAAATAAAAATCAAGAAGGAAAAATTAATGACTACGGAAGAAACTTTAACCTAGGCAGTGAATGCATTGACAATGTAAAACATTTTGCTTATTTTGGTTCAGTCATAAATTGAAGTGGAGACTGTATCTAAGAAATCAAGAGAAGGCTGAGACTCTGAAAAGGAGAAAGGAACGAATTAGGAGAGATCACTAAGAGCAAAGATGTGTTATTAGAGGTCAAGGCTAAGGTCATGAACACTTTCATATTTCCAAATACTATGTAAAAATGCAAACATTAGAAAGTGAACTTTGATGGGGGAAACATTGTTTCATTGGAAATATGGTGTGGAGGAGAGTTCCATGGATAACCTGGATTGCCAGAAAAAATAAACAGGTGGGCTGTAGAGCAAATTAAGCCTGCAACATCCCTGGAGGCAAAAAATGACAAAATGGAAACTGTCTTACTTCAGGTACATCATGAGGAGGCAAGGTTATTTGGAAAAGACAATAATTTAGGAGAAAATAGGAGGCAGCAGGAAAATATGAGATGAATTGACCCAAAAGAAGCTATAGGCGTTAGTCTACAGGAAGTGAGCAGGACAGGTAAAGATAGGACATAGCAGACATCACTCATCAGAGGGTCACCAGAGTCAGAGATGACTCAGTGACATGTAACAAGTGAGGAGACTAAGGTTTAAATTGACTAAAATCACCCCACTAATAGATGGCAGAGCCAGATTTCGAGTGAAGCTCAATGTCATTCCAGACTTATGATACTTTATTATCTTGCCTTGCATAAGACTTCTAAAGTACATTTAAACATATATAATAATAATATCTGATGTGTCTAGAATTTATACTTTGTGCCAGGCAGTGCTATCACTGATTCATATGTATAAACTCATTACTTCTTATAACCAAGATGGTGACATAGGTAAATGTGGTACCTGAATCCTCCCACAACCACACCAAAATTGCAACTACACTACATACAGCCATCATTTACAATGCCTACATCATTGCTAAACAGAAGCCACATCAAGACTGATAGGAGGGAGCATTTTTCTTAAGATGAGGAGCAAAACAAAGATATCCACTTTCACCACTCTTATTCAACATACTACTGGAAGTCCTAGCCACAGCAATCACATAAGAAGAAATAAAAGGCATCCAAATTGGAAAGAAGAAAAACTGTCATCATTTGCAGATGATATGATACTGTGTATAGACAACCCTAAAGATTCCACCAAAAAACTACTAAAACTGATCAATGAATTCAGTAAAGAAGCAGGATATAAAATAAACATCCAGAAATCAGTTACATTTTTATATATCAATAATAAACTATTAGCAAAGAAACTACTAAAACAATCCCATTTACAATTGTATCAAAAAAAAACTAAAATACCTAGGAATAAATATAACTGAGGATATAAAAGACCTATACTTGAAAAATTATAACACACTGAAGAAAGAAATTGAAGATAAAAATTAGTGGAAGCATACACCGTGTTCATGGATAGGAAGAATTAACATTATTAAAATGACCACGATACACAAAGCAGTGTATAGATTGAGTACAATTCCTATCAAGATACCAAAGGAATATTTCACAGAAATAAAGCAACCGTTCCAAATATTTATATGGAGCCACAAAAGACCCTGAATATCCTCAGTAATCTTGAAAAAGAACCAAGTTGAAGGAATCACATTACCTAATGTCAAACTATACTACAAGGCCATAGTAATAAAAACACCACATACCACCATAAAAATAAGCATATAAATCAATGGAACAAAATACAGAGCTCAGAAATTAACACAAGCCTTTATAGTCAATTGATATTTGACAAAGAAGGCAAAAATATATAATGGACTAAAGATAATCTATTCAATAAATAATGTTGGCAAAATTGGAGAGGTATAGGCAAAATAATGAAACTAGATTACCTTCTTATACCATACACAAGAATAAACAAAATATAGATTAAAGACTCAAAACCATAAAAATCCTAGAAGAAATAACAGGCAGTAAAATCTCAAGCATTTCCCATAGCAATATTTTTTATTATATATATCCTCAGGAAAGAGAAACAAAGAAAAAGATAAATGAGACTACATCAAAATAAAGAGTTTTTGCACAGCAAAAGGATCCATCTACAAATGAAAAGACAATCCACTGAATAGAAGGACACATTTGTCAATGATATCTGATAAGGGGTTAATATTCAAAATTTAAAAAGAACTTATAAATCTCAACACAAAAACACACAACAATCTTATTTAAAAATGATCAAAGGACCTGAATAGACACTTCTCCAAAGAGGACACAGATGGCCAATAGATATAAGAAAATACGCTCTACCTCACTAATCATCAGAGAAATGCAAATTAAAGTCAAATTGAGATATCACTCACACCTGTCAGAATGGCTATCACCAATAAATGAACAAATGACATGTTTGCCAGGATGTGGAGAAAAGGGAACCCTAGTGTGCTGTTGGTGGGAATGCAGATGGGTGTAGCCACTGTGCAAAGCAGTATGAGCTTACCTCAAAAATTTAAATGGAACTGCCTCATGACTCAGCAATTCCACATCTTGGAATATGTCCAAAGAAACCTGAAACACTAACTAAAAAGAATATACGCAGACTTATGTTTATTACAGAATTATTTACAAGAGCTAAGGTTTGGAAACAGCCCGAGTGTCCACTAGTGGGTGAATGGATAAAAAAGCTGTGGTACATTTACACAATGGAATATTCCTCATCTCTAAAAAAGAAAGGGATGTTACCCTTTGCAATAGCATGGATGGACATGGAGAGCATTATGTTAAATAAAATAAACCAGTCAGAGAAAGATAAGTACCATATGATTTCACTTATATATGGAATTCAATGAAGAAAATAAACTCACAAACAGAATAAAAACAGGCTTATAGATGGAGAAGAGAGTGACAGCTGTCAGAGAGGAGGGTAGTTGCAGGGCTAAGTGAGAAGGGTAAAGGCATTAAAAAAACCTCCTAGACACAGGCAACTGTATGGTGATTACCAGAGGGAAAGGGGCTGAGGGGAGGTAGAAGAGGGCAAAGGGGGGATACATGGTGTTGTAAGGAAATTTTATTAACCAGTATGACCTCAGTAAATTCGATAAAGAAGTAAAAAAAAGACTGGTATTGGGAGCAGAGACGTAGAACTGGCTGATCTCACACTCATGCATGGTGGATAAAAATCAGAAGGGCTATCTGGACTACAGAGGTCACCCTTGAATCATCAGGGGTAGCAACCTCACACCAGGCCTTTTAGCCCAGTGTTTCAGTGCTGGGAACACCAGCAAGGATTATGGCCGAGTGAGACAGAGGGCCTCTGGAGTCCCTGGCTTTTTTTTTTTTTTTAATTATTAGAGAGAGGAGAGAGAGAGAAAGCGCTGAAAAGACACAAGTAGGCATATGGGGAGAACTGAATTGTCTGCAGCTTTCTCCCAGAGGGGCCATCTCCCATATCTGAGTCTCCATTCAACGGGCTAACATAGTTTGACCAGCCCTGGTGATCACCTGAGACCCTGCCCCACCCAACTTGAGGTCCAACCTAAGCTGTTTCCAATGGCTTTTCCACAGAAATGGCCTGTCTTGGCTCATGTCCTATCATTTCTCAAAAATCAGCGCCTGGCCTGTGCATGCCCTGTAACTCTCACTAGTGGCCCCAGGCCCAGCCCTAGCTGGTGTTGATCTGCAGCTTGGCTTCTCCTGGGCACCTCCAAGCCCAACACAAGTGGCAGCCATGTACAGACCACTTTGTTGATCACACTGGGTGGCCGTGGGCAAAACATGAGTGATGGCTGCCCTTGACCTGCACCTCCAAAGAGGGCCCAAATCCACCTCTATATTGTTGTTTCTAATCTTCCTAGCCATCTATGAACCCAATGTACCCAGCTTCTGGGTTCGTGTTGCATGCTCATTCTTCTGTACTGTTAACCTGAAGCCGTGTTTTAAAAATGAAATCATTTTGAGGTCATGTGCTTATTCAGAGTGTCCTAAGAAGTTTCTGCCAAGGATGCAGGAGAGTGAAATTGTGGTTCCGTTGTCACTTAATTACTACAACAAATATAAATCATCATCTAAACTTAAATAGAAATTATTTAAGTTGTTTATATATTTATCCTTTATAGGATTTGTCTAGCTCTTCCTTGGCACCTCAGTTCTAAACTGGAGATTTCTACCTAGTCTTAAATATTCAGTTTTTCCAGTCTTTGTCAGGACCTGCCTGAGCATCTACCTCTGAAAACTACAAAGCACTCTGAAAAACAATCCCTATAGAAATGGGACTTTGCCTTCTCTTGACAAGTCCACTATCTTTAGGTGTAAGACAACTGCCCTTCTCTATGGCGATCACTTTCTACCATAAGCACTGGTTACCTGATTGATCCTGGATTCCTTACTCTGTGTTTCACCATTTCCAAATAACAATCCAATCCATCTGGCTTGCCAGAATGAGTTCCCTCCAGCAGTTCTCACTTGGGTATAATCTCAGATGATGTAGTTTACAGAACTTTATCAATCTTAGTATACACTTTCATACATCAGTAACTTGTCAGTATCTATTTGAAAATGTGCTGCTCAGAATCAAACAAAATACCAGTGCAGAGCTCAATGATAATTTCTTACTACTTCCTTGTATTTTACATTAGGCTTCTGTCAGTATAGCAAAAATTGGCATTAGACTTCGTAGCAGTCCATATCATTTATCACTCATAATGAATTGCATTCAAACAAAATCCATAAAAGAGTTGCTATGAAGAGAAAAGTCCTCCCTTGCACATTCAGTGAAGTTTAGCATCTTGATGCATGACAACACATTTATATATTTTAAATATTAACTAAGTATATTTGCATAATTTTATCTTATATAATATTTTAAAATTTACTCTCCGTCAGCCACTGTCTACCCTACAGCTGTGTCCTCTGCAAATGTGTTGCAAGAATTACCCATTGAAATCGAGAGGGCCAAACGAGAGATTTTTGGCATACCTCAAGATTCTTCCGTCCAGCCTGGCATTGCATCACCAATTCATTATCTTTAAACACCAGTTGTCATTCAGACCACTGGTTGCTAATGCTGTCAGTGATGCTAGCGAACAGGTATTTATTGAGTGTTTGCAAAGGTTGCAGTCCAGAGCCACACCCTTGGCTTCCTTATATTGAGAAGTAGGGTGATTTTCTACACAGGTGCACATAATGTTCAGACTCATCAAGTTTCAAAACAATAGTTCATTGCAATCTCTCTCCTGTTTAACAGGTAAAATATATAACTTCATCTTTAACCAAAAACAGCAACTCAATGTTCTGGGACTTTTTAAGGAATGTAATCTTGAGCTCATTGCTGTATCACATCTATTCAAACCAAATAGAATGTGAATGAAAATTATTTTCTGTGGGATATGTTCTAAAAAATGTACAATTCTTAGTAGCCTCCATTACTTAGGTAATAAAAATTGAAGTGTTAATATATATGTGCAAGTTATATGAAACCCCTATTGCATGAAAACCCCTATTCATTTTTGAGTAATCATGACTATAATAATTCTCAGAATCATATGTGCATCACGTCACATAAAGAAACTCTATAAAGCTGGTTCTTTTAACATAGTTTTCTGAAGTTAGACCCTCCATCTGAATGCTAACTCCTACTATTAATTTGTTACCCCATAAAATTTATTACACTAAATGAGCATTGCTGTGACTCCAGCTGATATGACAGATGGACGTTATATGAAATAGCTTGATGAAATTTGTCATAAGATGACACTTTATTCTGCTTAATACATGTTCTTTTTAAGAGAAACCACAAAATAAATCTCTGGTAAGTCTTAGAACTTAAATAACAGTGCTTCTCTGGAGAGTATGGGTACTTGTTAGTTTCTCTTTTGTGAACTTCCCAAATCTTTTAACATTTTTCTGCCTTCTCTTGGAATTGGCTGCTAGAGATAATAAATTCTAATTTTACCTGTAAAACATGTACAGGATTTTGTGTACTGATTTCATCTTATGTTTCATCTTATCTTTTCCATAATTATATAGTTTGTTTTTATCATTTCAGGTACTTATATTTTAACTGTGTCACACTAAACTATTTATGCAACAAAGCAGAGAACAAATAAATAATTTTCTAATTAGGCCAATAAATAAATAAATGAGCAAAGTGCCTGTCATCTGAAGCATTTACATAAAGTGTGAATCATGACATTGGTTTGTCTGAATCAGTGATATTGAGCAAAATTTTAAGTAATGGTGAAAATATTCTAGAAATGTATTGTCTAGTACGGTATCCACTAGACACAGCTGTCAAATACTTGAAATAGCACCACTACAATTGAGAAACTAAATTTTAAATTTTATTTAATTTTAAGTAATTATAAAAATTTATCAAAATGTTCACATGTGGCTGGTGGCTACCATATTGCACAACACAGGGAATCAAAACACCGTTCATTTTATACGACTTTACAAATCAAGGAAGCTTATTTTTTTTGTAACAGAAAAACAAATTTCTTAAAAATAATTTTAACCAGCTTATTAAATTTCTTCAAAACACTGCCACTCAAAATTATTGTATTTGGGGAAAGGGTATCAGTAAAAGTGCTGTTTGTTGACTCACCTTTCTAGAAATGTATTATATTTTATCAGCTAATTTGGCTCACTCACTTGTTGTTTAATATATCTTTGTTTTTGTTTTCATTCATCTGGTGTTTGGTGTTACTCCCGAGAGCAGTACCTCCCTTCTCACTTTTCTCCATGGTCATTCCTTCCTGGGGATTGGTGGGTTGTTCCTGCTGGTGGGGAATAAGTGATGATTTTCCTATATGTGAAGAAACTGAGGCCTAGGAATTTTCTCAAGACCCTGAACATTCACAAACACCTTTTGTCAGATTTGGGGGTTTTCTGGTCAATAATGACCTAACATACAGCCTAAACCAGTGGCTATCAAACTAGAGTGTGTATCTTCAACATCTGGTCTGGGGGGCTTACTTAAAAACAGATTGCTCTCCAGACTGGTGTGGCTCCATTAGTTGGTGTTGTCCCTTAAAGTGAAAGGTTGCCCTTTTGATTGCCACTTAGGGCATGCGCCTAGGTTGTAGGCTGGTGCCAGGTCAGAGGCATGCAAGAGGCAACCGATCAATGTTTCTCTCTTACATCATCAATGTTTCTCTCTCTTTCTTTGTCCTTCCCTTCCCATCTCTCTAAGAATAAATAAATAAGACCTTTAAAAAAAATAAACATTGCTGGGCCCTACCTCTAAAGGTCTTATTCCATTGGTCTGGACTGTGGCCAAGATATTTATATTTCTAACAAGTTCCAAGATGAAATCAGTACTACTGGTCCAGGAACTGCAGTTGGAGCACTGGGCTAGATATCTGCTTACAGGTTTGACCTGCACGGGTGTCTGGAAGCTGCTCACCAAAACCGTAAAACTTTTTGGGTAAAAAAAGAAAAACATTAAAGAGATAATGCAATGTAAACCCTGGCCCAGGGATCAGGATATCTGTCTTCTGGTCTAAGTATCTGTTTTGGAATTTAAACATATTTTCTGGGAGGTTTCATAGTATATTAGTGTGTTTTGTCTGATTGGGAGGTGTTACATATAATACATAACTAATAGTAATGGAATTACAAAGCCTATGAATGATTTTTATGTTTACAATATGCTTAGAATATTGATTCAATAATAACACAATAATTTGTAGGAAAAATATAATTACATTCATTCCTCAGTATCCACAGAGATTGTTTCCAGAACACCCAGAGGTACCAAAATCTACAGATGCTCAACCTCCTTACATGAAATGGAGCAGTATTTGCACATAAATACCCACATCCTTCACTATACTTAAATCATCTTTAGATTACTGATAATACCTAGTACAATCTAAACACTATATAAATAGTTGTTATACTATATTGCATAAGGAATAATAACACGAAAAATGTTTGTACATGTTTAGTACAGATAGCGACCACTGTAGATCTAAATACATACTACACTTCAGTAACAATGTAATGTTTTCTTCTTCCAAGTGCTTTCTCTCTGTGACACAATGAATCCACGAATGCAGAACTCACAGCAACAGAGGGCCAACTGTATATGAATATTTTATTAAACATGATATTTTGTTAGGAACTGTGCAAACTCCTATACGTCCATTATCACACTCGATCCATACATGTTTTTTTTTTTTTTTGTAAACACACTTGTAGTACTCATAGTTTGCCCATGAAAGAAAGAAAGCTTGAAAAGCCAATCATTTGCCCATGTGCCGTAGCTGAAGCTCTGAAAGTTCCCATGTCAACTTCCTCAGCTACTGAGTGGATAAAGGTCAGCTACCAAGATCTATATAATCAGACAAATTATTTTTTTCTTAGTAGGTAGAAATATGACAATTTAATGCTAAGTGTTTGTGGGGACATTAAGGATCAATTCTGACATGGGATCAAAGCTTTTTCTGAATCAAATATTTTCCTGAACCAGCCAGTAGATCTTTGATAGACGATGTATAAAAATTCATTGTTAAGTTGTCAGTATCTTACTAACTTTTTAATGTCATGAAGCTGATTCTTGAGTAAAAACAGTAAAAACATCATTTAATATGAAAGAAAAGAAGAGAACCCAGATTTTTAAATTGCTGTGTATAAAAACTCTCATTATGCAAGGGAATTAAAAATGTATAATATCCTGAAATATTAATGCTTGCATCAAAAACTTATTATCACGTTTGTCTTAATTTCAATTTTATCTTTATTTCTGTGGCTCCAACTGTTACTGGACAGGGTACCTGGTCCTGCGTGGGTTTGCCTGGGACCAGGCAGTACTGTGTGGGTTCTTGAGTTCATGCTGGAGAGCACTCATAGCACAAGTCCAGGTGACTATGAGGGTAATTTTATTACAGCTGGGGACAGTGAAACAAAGAGGGCTTATCATAGAAGAAGCAAAAACAGAGCCCTGGCTAGGCAGTGTTAGCTCACCAGGAAGTCCCAGAAAAGGGGGCTTTGGAGACAGGTTCAGGGGGTCAGCCTGGGATGAGATGCTACTCTCCATTGTGAGTTTAGGAATGGAAATGAAAAATATACTTCAAGTGGTTAATAATTCAAAATTTTCAATTGTGATTTTTTCATATGCTCTGTAAAACATAATATATAACAAGTATTTGAAAATAATTTCACATTGATGTATCCTCAAAAAAGTAATTGAAGCATTCCTTATAACATCACAAAACTGGAAACTTAAAATACCAACCATTGGGAACCACTGGGAGCTGTTAAATCAATGGTGAGATTTTTTAAAAGATTTTATTTATTTATCTTTAGAGGGGAAGTGAAGGAGAGAGGGAGAGAAATATCAATGTATGGTTGCCTCTCATGCGTCCCCCACTGGGAACTGGCCTGCAACCCAGGCATGTGCCCTGACTGGGAATTGAACAGTGACCCTTTGGTTCGCAGGCCTGCGCTCAATCCACTGAGCTACACCAGCCAGGGCTCCATGGTAAGATTTTATGAAATCATTAGCAGTATTGAAGTAAATTTGACTGGATATGTGATATATAAAGTTGCAGTACAGTACATATGATGTAATCTTTTTTAAGAATAGGAAATAGCCTGTAAGTTAGTTAGGCAGATACATCACTTCTAAAGTCAGAGGCAAAGTGGAAGTAGGTGGTAACCTCTTAAAGGGAGAAATGGATGTGTTTAGAAGAAAAAAATTCCTTTAATTTACAGCTATGTAAAATTTTGTCATATTTCACAATGATTTAACAATGAGTATCTCGTCCATAAATCTTCATAACAAATCTGAATTTTCCTTAAGATAGATTTTTGAATTTGAAAAGGTGGTATTCTTTATCGAGTCTCATCTTGAATTACTGACAAGTTTTGACAATCATTCCCATGCATAAGAAAATTCAAGGATATGAAAGGAGAAGAAACCCTGGTAAATCTGAGGAAAATATATTGTTTAAATGGGATATAATTGCAAGTGAACTTAATATCCTTGAATTTAGTACTTTACAGTTAATCAAGAGCAATAAGAAGTCTGAACCAGCTACTAACGCATTTACGAGGCATTATACAATAGTATCCACGGAGAGATGGAACTGAGCCTTCATCATCTACCAGCAGACAGTTAGGCTGAGTGGGCTCACAACAACACAGGAAAGCCTAGTTAGTGCCCAGAGGTCTGGCCATCAATCATCTCAAGTTAGCGCAGTGGGTTCTGCTTTGTTAACTCAGTATTTTCAGTCTTTCCCCACATTAAAAAAAAACAGTTCTCTGGCTATACACATGTAAGATAACTTGGAAAAACAGTGATTAAAACTTACGATTAGTATAGAATGTGACAATAAAAGTGCCTGATTTTGAGAAAGCACAGTGCTGTCAGACAGATATAATTAATTACCCCCAATTTATAGGTGCGGAACGTGAGATTTCAAGAGGTTGTGACTTCCCTGGCTTCAGATACTTGGTAAAAACGGAGTCAGTACTTAAATGTAGGTTTTCTCTGAGTTCATATGTCAGATTTAATAGAAATTTTTGTCATTTTTCTTTCTTTTCTCTTTTTTTACAACTAGTAGAAACCCAAATTTCTAACTTAGGTTAGACAAGGAGTTAAACTAAAACAACTGTAGGGATAAATGTGAAAGTGGCTCAAAATACTCAGGATAGTTTATGTTTTGTCCACACACACAACACACACACACACACACACACACACACACACACACACACACAGAGGCATCTGTCTTTCACTGCAGGGTGGCTTCATTCTCTTTTGCTAAAGACTCTTTCCAAATGATGGAAAAATCATTATATTCAGGGTGCTCTTGAGAATGGAATTTTCTCTCAGGTTACCCCACGAGCTTCTTGGTAATTAATAAATACCTGTGTCTAGACACCCCCAGCTGGCAAAGAGAGCTCACACTTACATGTATTCACATAGTCTTCTACCTCAGCAGCCCACTGAAGAACTTAAGCAAAACTTATTAAATGAGCATCTAGTTATGTATTAATTGTAAGAACATGAGTTAATGTCTATTCAGTGTCTTTTATAGGAAAAATTCTGAGCTAGATGATCTGTATTTTTATCTCTATATTTACTAAAACTCTAAAGTTTGAGGCAGGTGATAAGTCATGGAGAGGTTCAAATTCGAAGACACTTCTATGGAACTTCAAAGCTCGTGTCTCTTTTTATTTTATTGAATAAACACAGATTAGTGTTTACTGAGTTCATGATTTGCTTTAAATAATTCATTAGGCTAATTTTATCATCAATCTCTTATTCATGAAGACCATAGATTTTAAGCTGCTCTTGAAAGAAAATACACAGGTGTGCAATTAATATCAAGAAAAATAATTAAGTTTTGCTGCAATCAAGTTCATGCTGATGTTTTTCCTTAACCGGAGCATAAGATATCAGAGAACTAATATGTCAGATTTTAAGATGATTTTAAAACCAAAGTTTATAAATATGATGATTATGATTTCACAGGGGATAATTTTTTAAATGTATTAAGACTCTTATGTCGGCAAGCTATATGTGCACGGTATTTTTAGCTACCATTTTGATTAATAGTATAAGCATGCTTTTCTGATTATAAAGAAAGAAAAATCTATAGAAGGGAAATATATAGATGCTCAATAAATATAAAGCAAAACATGTAAGATACAAAGACATCAGTGGTGTGAATATATTTTTAACCTCAAACACAATTAAAGAAATGGAAAGAAAATTTTTTACTTTGTTGTGTCACAAAATGTGCCTCAACTTTCTCACATGGAATTTGAGATAAAAGACAAGTACTGTATGATTTGACTCATGTGGAATCTAATGAGCAAGTGAACTGACAAGCAAAATAGTGACTCATAGATGGAGAGCAGGCTTGAGAGTTGTGGTGTTGATGGAGCTGTGTGGCAGCTGTGGAGGGATTGAGCAAAAGAAAAGGAGAGAGAGTTCATGGACATGAACAGCAGTGTGGTGATTTCTGGGGCGAGGGGAATGGAGGAAAGTGGAAGAGAGTGCAGGCAGAATAAACGGTGATGGGTGGAGGCTGGACTTGGCGTGGTGAGCACACAATACAGTGTCCAGATGACGTGTCGTGGAATTGTTCACCAGAAACCTAAATAATCTGTCAACCAGTTCCACCCGAACAAATTCAGTAAAAAGGAAAAAAAAAAACATGTTTTGTTTTGGTTGATGTTACATTGCAGTGGGTACTTGTTTGTTTGTCTCTTTTTGGGAAAATAATCTCAAAAACATTCTAATTTGGTTAAGGATTTATGTTCTTTTGCATATCTAGAATTAAAGGCATATCTAATAAAGAGGATAGAAACACTCTTCAAGATAGCGTACTCTGATGTACTGCTGCTTGTCTTCAATGACATAAGGCCCTGGACTGGGCTCCAGTTGCCATCCCTGAGGACGGCAACAGAGAAGGTCTGAGTGGCTATCCAAGTCCTAGGCTGAAGTCTCCGTGGAATTTTATGGACCCGTCACAGTCTCTCTCACTTGCTAACTTATAACCACCAATATTGTGGCTAAAACCTGTTCCTTCCAACAGGAGATCAAGGACAGTGTGGTAGGAAATGGTAGAAAATACAGAGTTAGGTGCTTTATCATTTGCAAACTGAGAAATTGCTGGATTTATACCAGTATGAATCCTGGCTTGTTTAATTATGAGAAAAATAAATATTTTTTCCAACATACATCAATATCTTACTAAAAATGTTTACAAAAAAACATAGAAAGAGTCTCTAAAACATTCATGTTCTGGTCATGTAGCCTTCTCATCACTAAATCCTGTGCTTTTCTTATGTGATATGAGTACATTAGAATATTCTATTAAATAACAATAAATTATAAGGAGGTAAAACTCAAAGTCATGAATTAAGCCATTTCTTCCGTGGGATGCTATTTTGATGGTTTTTGATGTTAAGGTATGAAAAGGTACCTAATTCAGGTTCAGGATTCTTCCCAACAATGCAAAGGCCTGAGAGGCTCAGGACGGTGCTGATGCCTCTCTATGTTAAAGCCCTTGGACCCCACTTCTCTCTTTCCTTGGACCCCAACCACACCCTCCCTGGGCTCTCATCAGAAAGGGTGGTCTTCAGGAAATATGTATTTTTCCTTGTTTTCTTATTTTGGGGGGCTAAGAAATTAAATTTCTTTTTTCTCTAATGTCAGCATATATTGGTAGTGATAGGATGTATTATATACACTTAATTACTTTGCCTCAACCCAGCTAAGAACAGGGACCATCAAACTGTATCTGTAGCAGTCAGCAGAAGCACGCTTACTGATTATGGACTGCACTGTTCTTGATGTTTTGGAATTCATGTTCTGTCTTAATATTGAATTCAGCCTGAACCATATAATCTGTTTTTAACCAGTGAAGATTTTTATTTAATTCATCAGTTTTGTGTCACATTACTGAGTTTCAAAGGCTCACAATGGGTCCATGAATCACAATAATTCTATGACCTATTTGCCTCAGGTTTGATGTTTTATGCTAAACAATAGCAATTTGATTATTTTGATTTTTATGGAATAAAGATCGGAATTTATTCTCCAATAGCTACTTATATTTATTCACAGTTCTTTAGAGGCATGCTTCCACCAATCCAAATTAACCAATAGAGAATCCGTGAAGTTAAGTGCCTTGCTCTAAATCATCCAGTAGATGAACTGATAACTGAGACTGGAATTTCAAGTTTCGGTTGCACTCGGAGTCACTGAGTCATGCTTCCTCAGAGAGGATTAAAGGATTTTTTGGCAATATTTTTAAAACCCTTCAAATTTCATAGTAAAATTAAAATATTTTAAAGAAACATGTATAATAAAATTTAAATTCAGTTAATATACATAACCACATTTAATATAAACTGTTTTAATTAATGCTTATAATATAATACTAACAAGAATATTTATTAGGAGTACAATTCTGATTATGTATTCAGATTAGACAAACAAAATCACTTGGTTTTTATTTTATAAAGAAAATATGAACTTTTCACAAGTAATGGTGTGTTAAATTAGTAATAGGAACATAAGTGTTCTTTTTAGCCAACAACTATTTTCGATGCTGTTGAATTTGTCCCTGGTGGATCATACATAGCTGAGATGATTTTAGGCTTGTAGACTGCGAATGTGGAGCCAGTTTCCAGACATGAAAGGCTAATGCATTAATAGGCTGAGTTATAACAGATGGCCTCTAATTAAAAATAAATCATACATTATAAAGTACATTTAAAACCTACTGTGAAATAAATCCAATTTTATGTGAAATGTCCCTCCCTTAACAAATAACTTGTAATACGATTCAGGGAAAATTCCTAAGCACAGTCATGGACTCACAGAAGACGAGACAAGCTCCAGAGATATTAACACCTTCTAATGGAGTCCTGACTGCAGAGCAATGATCAGAAGTGTATTAACTTTTGCTTTGACTGAGATGGTACACCTTTCCTGGATGGATCACCTCCATGTTTCATTTTGTTCCTACCCATGCCCGGCATTCACTTTGCCCATCACTCATAGAAACACATAACTCTGGAACTAAAATAAAATGTTTGATCATTTAGTCTATTCTTTCATTTTTCAATGATGAAATGGTTATTCAAATAGGTAGAGTTACTTTCTATCGATTGCACACTTAGTATATAGTTTTGTCATTTTCTATAATTTTGGTCCATATTCTGAGTAACTGCAGGAGGCACGATTCCGCTAAGAGTTCCTTTCCAATGTCCTGGCCTTGTTTCTTCCAGAGAGAATTTTTTTCTTTCTTTTATTTTTCTAAGTTTTTAATTAAATAATTAATTAACTAATTAATTAATTATTAGAGATATGGGAAGGAAAGAAGAGAGAGGGAGAGAAACATCAATGTGTGGTTGCCTTCCTCATGCCCTCACTGGGGACCTGGTCTGAAACCCAGGCATGTGCCCTGACTGGAAGTCAAACCAGGGACCATTGGTTTGCAGGCCCATGCTCAATCCACTGAGCTGCAGCGGCCAGGGCATTTTTTTTTTCTTAAAGGCTCTAAAACATGGTTTCAAACCTGGCAAATTGGTCAACTTTTTCTAATGCGTAAATTAAAAAGAAGAGTTCTTATCCCATAATATTGCCATAAGGATTTCATGAGATAATCATTATAAACCACCTTGCTAGCAGTTGACTTTCCCTTACTTTGTCACTATTATACAGAATATGAAATCCTTACCTGAAAGAACATATGAGAATTCTCCCACAATGTTCCTGGAATGGAAGGGATACACTAATGAATAATTACTTGTTACAGTATAGTTATGACTGACATACAGTACCTATTTAAGGTATATATTTTGATATGTATATACTCATGTAATTATCAATAAAAATCACTGAAATCAAGGTAATGAACATATATTTCCACCCTCCAAATTGACTCATGAGCTTTCTTTACAAACCTTGTCTTTCACTAACACATGTCTGTCCCAAGAAAATTACTGACCTGCATTCTGTCACTGTAAATTATTTTAATTCCCTAGAATTGTATATGTATATAATCATTCTGTGTATATTATTTTCTACTTTTATTTACCATGATTATTTTAAGATTTTCCAATGTCATTCATATCAATAGTTCATTCCTTTATATTCCTGAATAGTATTCCATTTCATAGGTATACCATTATTTATCTGCTAATTAGATAATGGATATTTGTTTTTTTTCTGCCTTTAAGTTCTACAACATTTTAAAATTTATTTTACAAATAAAGTTGCTCTCAACATTTGTACACAGCTATTTTAGTGAACTTTTGCTTTTATTTCCTTGGGATAAATACAAAAAAAAATAAAGAGCTAAATCATAATATTTGTGTGTTACTTTTTGAAGAAATGAGCAAGCTGTTTTACAGAGTAGAGGTGCTATTTTTCATTTCTACCAGTAGTGTATGAAAGTTTTATTTACTCCACATCCTCACTAACACTTCGCATGGCCATTGTTTGGAATTTTAGCCAAACTACTATTTATGAAATCTGATTATTCATAATAGCAATATGCTTTAGAATTTACTCATCCAACAGTAAAATAAATACTATGCAATTGAAAATTTAAAGTTACCAGAATTCTCTCAGGAAAACAAATGACAGAAAAGTGAAGAGGTACCATGATAGCAGTTATGTCGGGTTTGCCTCCACGCTGTATAAAATTCAGAGCAGGGGTGCTCACGCAAGAACAACGCATGTTTGTGAGTGACAAGAAGTCCACATTCAAGTAGACCAAGAGAATGTGGTGATTCTACAAGACCCATGAATTTAGTATTCTTTTCCTTTGCTTCTTTTCTCTGTGTTCTGATTTCTAAAACGTAATGGTTCAAAGTCCAACCTGAAAAGAGAAGCTCCATACATCAGTTCTCCATTCCAGGCAGTAGGTAGGAAGAAAAACAAGGAGAAAGAGACCTTTCATAAAATGTTCTAAGTGCTGATGCACAACACATTCATCTCGATGGCCACAACTCTTAACCAGGCCACACTTCTTGCACGGAAGGCTGGGGTTTGCAGTTACTGTTTCAGGATCAGCTATAATGCGAACATCCTGACACCATGAGATTTTCAAGTAGGAAGCAAACAGCATCTGCAGTGATGTGCTTCGGGTTAAAAAAGCACCAGCTACTGTGTAGCTGTATTATTTATTTAGAGCATTTCACCTTAGAAGACCTGGGATGATTTGAAAGAAACATTTCTGCAAGTATATTAGCCACCCCAGTAGCAGAGCCTAGTATGCTGTTGAGGGTGATTCAAGTCAGCCACAGTAAGGAGCCTCATTTCAAGCATGAAAGACAGAACTGTTCTAAAAACTCCTTACAAATTTCAAAGGATATCATTAAAAAAGTCAGCACCATGTCAGCTCTAAGGAAATATATGGCTACGAATAAGCAATAACTTTTATTATGAAATTCCACATGTACATATAATTTTTACAGAGCTATACTCTCACACAAACTTCCAAAAGGCAGGGTCTTGTTTTAAATCCACCTGCTGATAAGAGTTGAGGAGGTAAAATATAGGGGTGGGCAAAGGCGGCTTTACCATTGTGAGTACGCAAATCACAGAGTTTATTCTTATATTATTACTTGTTAATTATTGTTTTCTTATTTATTATTATTAACCTGCTTTTGCCCACCATTGTGCATAGGATGTTCCTCAACTAAAATATGAAATTGTTATAATGGCCATTTATTCACCACTTATATGTTGTTAGACACTATGCTAAAAGCTTCACAGACATCAGATGATCACTATTAACATTCCTTAGAATTTGATAGTTTTATATTTACTTTAAAAATACGGGCAAAAAGGTAAAAGGGTTTGGATAATTTTATAAAATACAATGGGATTGCTACCGCCTCTAAGACAATAGACTTACTATGAATTAAAAAATAATAATACTTCATAATCCTAAACTGAATACTACTCTCTGGCACTGAAATGTGTTACTAAAAATAATCCGCAGCAGCATGGATGGACCTGGAGAACATTGTGCTAAGTGAAATAGGCCAGTCAGAGAAAGACAAATACCAAATGATTTCACTGACATGTGGAATCTAATGAACACACCGAACTAACAAGGAAAACAGAGACAGACTCATAGATGGAGAGCAGATGACAGCTAGTGGCGGTGGGGGCAGTTAGGGGGCAGAAGGATTGAGCAAAAAAGAAAAAGGACTCGTGGGCATGGGCAACAGGGTGGTGATTGCTGGGGGAGGAGGATATAAGGGGACTAAATGATAATGGAAAATACAATAAAGATTATATATTTTAAAAAACAATAATCTGAGGGCTTGACTTTAATCGGTAAAAATGTACTTCAAACAATGTAAATACTAAAGGAATAGTTTAGATGACTCTGTCTTTACTATAGGAAATATAGATTATGAAGATATGCTTCACTGAAATCTAAAAATATATTAAATGCATTGAGACTTTTAATATTTAGAAATGTTATGTATTTTTTAAATTAAACTGAAAGTTGAGAAGAGAAAATTCATTTACTGAGTCTTAACTTACAAGCAAGGCTGTTTCAGAGAATGAATGAGAAGTGTGCATGTGTGAGAAAACTGGAAATAAAATGCAAATATAGCAAAAGTATACAATTTAGTTGATTACAGTATAGGTCAGCTTGGCAGATGAGCTGCTTGAAATAGATGATGAAGACCATGAGAGTTAATTCTGTGGCATGCTGAGAAATAACCAGCAGTGTTTCTAATGCTCTGCACCAGGAGGCACGTAATTACTGCCATTGTTATGGAAGATGCGAATATGGTATCCTAGCAATATGCTAAACACCCTCTCTCCCCTGCACTTAAAGTGCTTCATCTGCTGCAATTGGTAAAGTTTTTGTTCTATAGAAAGCAGCAAATAAAAAGTTGCAAAAGCACTATTTAATTCTGAAACAGAATATATATATTTCATACATATATATCTCATACATACATATATATAAGATCAGACAAGAAAAAAATAAAATGCCCCCAGGTTGGAACAAAACAATACTTTTTCACACACGACATGGAATTCTTTGCAAATCATATATCTGTTATAGAAGGAATATCTCTAATCTATAACTCTAACTTACAAAGAACTTTTTTAAAGCAACCAATTAAAAGTAGATAAAATATTTGAATAGACACATAACCAAAGATAATATACAGATATCAGTAAAGCAAATTAAACAATGACCAGCAGCATTATCATTAGGAAAATTCATTTAAACCACAATAATATACCATTACATAACTATAAGAATAACTAAAATTAAAAAGACTGGCATACTAAATGTGCATTAGGACATGCAGGTACTGAAACCCTTAAATACTGCTCATGGAAAAGTTAAATTTTATAGTCATTTTGCACAACTGGTATGTCCATTTCTTTTTTTAAATTATTTTATTGTTGTTCAAGTACAGTTGTCTGCATTTAATTCACACCACTCCCCCGCTCACCCCAGCCATTCCCACCTCCCTCCCCTGATTCCATCCCACCTTGGTTTTTTCTATGTGTTCTTTATAGTTGTTCCTGAAAACCCTTCCTTCCTTCTCCCCATTCTCCTCTCCCACCTCCCCTCTGGTTACTGTCAGATTGTTCTTAATTTCAATGTCTCTGGTTATATTTTGCTGGCTTGTTAGATTTGTTCATTAGGTTCTACTTAAAAGTGAGATCGTATGGTATTTTTGTACACCAACAATGAAATATCAGAAACAGAAATCAGGAAAAAATCCCATTTGATATAGTAACAAGAAAAATAAAGTACCTAGGAATAAATCTAATCAAGGAAGTAAAAGACCTGTACTCAAATACACAACGCTGAAGAAAGAAATCAAAGAAGACACAAACAACTGGAAGCATGTACCATATTCATATATAGGAAGAACTTACATCATCGAAATGTCCATACCACTCAAAGCAATTTATAGATTTGATGTTATGTCCATTTCTTAAAGAGACCAGGAAACATAAACACTTTGAGGTGTAATAGATATGTTTTTTTTCAAGGAGCAGCAAGGAACCCGTCTGGCCTAGAGGCAGAATGCCTAATGTGAGAATGGTAGGTGAAGTCAAAGAACTAATAGAGGGCCAGATAATGTAGGCCTTGTAATCCATTTGTTGTAAGCATATTGACATTCATTTGATTGAGATGGGAAGCCATCGGAGGATTTGGAGGCAGAGGAGGTACATAATCAAAGTTCTTAATGAGATTATAGTGATTTTCATGTTGAAAAGAGACCCTATTGCTAATAGATGGAAATGCAAGTGTTTGAAACAGGGAGACCGGTTATGCGACTCATTCTAAGAAGGGAGGATGGTGGGTTGGTCATGAGCGGTAAAGGTTGGCATATTTTGATTCTAGACCTATTTTGAAGGTAAGGCTGACAGAATTTGTTGGATTTTTCAGAAAGTGTGAGGTAAGGATAAGTTAAGTCTAACTACACAGTTATTGAGTTAAGTAAGTAGTAGAATGGATGGAGCTGACCTTAACTGAAATGGGAAAGATTGAGTGGAGGGTTTTAGAAGAAAAAAAAGGATTTGTTAAAAAACACTAAACAATAATGAATTATATACAAATTACTAGGTAAACTCATCAGAAGAGTGTTTATTCATTGTTTACATAAAAATAAAATTAGGAAATTTACCACTTTTTATAAAAGGAGAAAAGTAAAACAGTGAGAAAGATAAACATGTATTTATAACAAAATATAAGTGGCCATATATTAACTTTGAATGGGAGAATTTTGTAGAGATTAGAGTAAACAAGAAACCTGGAGATATATAACAAGAAATCTGAATATATACATATACTCAGTTCCTCAGAAAAGGTGAACTGCTTCCAATATTAAATATTAGAGAGAATTTGTGAGACTTTATATTAAAATATAATTGGATATTAAAAGATATATATTTATTACAAATTCCTTAACAACTCCAGGAGTCAAGATAGTAAAACTATATTTTTGAGCTAGTCTTGATAAAGACAAGGATGTGTAACTACATCCTATGATAAATATTTATTGTAAATAAAAGTTTAGCATCATGGAAACTATATACTCCTGTTCATGAATATTTTAAACCATCAGCCAAAGGGTCTTAAAGTATTTTCTTGCTCACTTATGCTCTGCTTCTCTGTTATCTTCTCAATTTCAAGTCACCAGAAACTTCTGTCCACACTTTTCTACTCTAGCAATAGTGGATTTCTCATTTTTTATATCAAGGCATGTGTGCACATTGTAATCATCGAAACTTATGCCTGTATTGCTCAAAGGTAACTCTTTGCTACTGTTTATACTAGCTATTTTATTCCAAAATATAATTTGTATAAATCTATGTAAAATGAGTTTATTATAGGTATAAGTTTTAAGGATTATATTGCATTCTTTAGAAAGCTTTTGAAAGTGTTTTATCAATGCCTTGTAATCTCATGTGGTAGGGGTTTCATAAGATTTTTCAACTTCAGAAAAATGAATATTTATTCTGGGCTAAAAGTAGTCAGGAATTTTTTTTATTAATGTTGATGATGGTAGTAGCTGTTTCTTGTTTCTCCTTTTCAAATATAGCCTTGTCAGAAACACTGAGTTTAAAATCAACACACCCTTTCAGAGAGACTACATGTTTACATCGTTCGTGCATTCCACAGGAGAAAGAGAGAGAGATCTGATAAAAGGTACTTACTGAAGTCATTTTAGACTTCTGAACTCAGAATTAACAACTCTTTCTTAGCTTGAGGTATAAAAATATTGAAAAAGTTATTGCCAAGACCCATGTCAAGGAACTTTTTTTCTGATATTTTCTTGTAGTGGTTTCATAATTTTTGGCTTTACATTTAAGTCTTTAATCATTTTAGTTGATTTTTTAAGTGATATAAGATGGTGGTCTGCTTTAATTCTTTTACATTAGAATATATTTAATTTTTCCAGGACCACTTATTGTAGAGATTGTCTTTTCTCCATTGGGTATCTTTGGCTCCCTTATCAAATATCAGTTGACTTTATATGCATGGGCTTATTTCTGGGCTCTTGATTCTTCTGTTCCATTGGTCTATGTGTCTTAGGAACCTCTTTTATGTCAGTACCATACTGCCTTGACTGTTACAGCTTTATAAGATAATTTGAAATCAGGAAATGTGATGCATCCCACTTTGTGCTTCATCTATTAAGGGTCTTCTGAATAGAAGGGTTCCATATAGATTTTAGGATGGTGTTTCTACTTTTGTAAACAAATGCCATTGGAATCTTGATACGGGTGGCATTAAATCTATAAATGCCTTTGGATAATATGGGCAGACATGGACATGTATGTGTTTATCCTGAACACAGGATGTCTTTCTATTTATTTGTGTACTCTTCAGTTTCTTTCACTAATGTCTTGCAGTTTTCACTTTATAGATCTTTCACCTCCTTGGTTGAATTTATTCCTAAGCATTTTATGATTTTTAGTACTGTTGTAAATAGGATTGTTTTATTTATTTCTTTAAAAATAATTTTTATTAGTGTATAGAAATGTGAGTTTTGTATGTTGATTTTTCAGGTTACAACTTTACAAAATTTGTTTATTAATTCTAAAAGTTTTCTGCCCTAGCCATTGTGGCTCAGTTGATTGGAGCATCTCCCATGCACCAAAAGGTTAGGAGTTCAATTCCTGTTTACATGCCTAGGTTGTAGCCAATCTGTATTTTCTTCTCTCTCTTTCTCTCTTTCTCTCTCTCCCCCCCCTACTTCCTCTCTCTCTAAAATAAATAAACATTTTTAAAAAATGTTTTGGTGGATTTTTAGGGGTTTTTATAACATCATGTAATATACAAACAGAGACAATGTTACTTTTTCCTTTCTTATTTGGAGACTTTTTAATTCTTTTTTCTTGCCTAATTTCTCTGGCTAAGACTTTTAGTAGTATGTTGAAAAGAAGTTAGATGAATGGCCAACATTGTTATGTTTCTGATCTTAGCAAGAAAGTTTTTTTCAATTAAAAAAAAAACATTTTTTATCCTTACTAGAGGACTCTTTCTTTGTATTTCTTTTTACTTTGAGAGAGAGAGAGAGAAAGAGAGAGAGAGAGGAAGGCTGAGAGAAAAACATCCATGTGAAAGAGAAACACAAGTTGGTTGCCTCCTATATGTGCCTGGACCGGGGATGATACCTACAACCTAGGTATGCACCCTGATTGGGTATCAAACCCACAACCTTTTGGTTATGGGACCATGCTCCAACCAACTGAGCCACACCAGCCAGGACAGCAAGAAATATTTTAACTTTTCATAATTGAGTGTGATATTAGTATGGCTTTATTATATAAGACCCTTATTATTTTGAGGTATGTTCCTTCTATATCAATTTTTAGTTATCATTAAATATGTTAATTTTGTCTAATGAATATTTTTGCCTTCATTGAGATTATTATATTAATATTATGCTTTATCCTATTAAGCTGTTGTATCACATTTATTAAT
Organism: Carollia perspicillata; assembly: GCA_004027735.1. Classification (NCBI taxonomy): domain Eukaryota; kingdom Metazoa; phylum Chordata; class Mammalia; order Chiroptera; family Phyllostomidae; genus Carollia; species Carollia perspicillata. The sequence goes on from PVKM010008691.1 coordinate 29,417, forward strand.
TTGCATATGTGAAGCCATCCTCCCATCCCAGGATTAAATCTTACTTGGTCATGAATGCATGATCCTTGTGATGTGCATTTCAATCCAGTTTGCTAGGGTATTGTTGAAAATTTTACATCTGCCCATCAAGGGTATAAACCTGTAGTTTTCTTTTCTGGTAGTGTCCTCATCTAGTTTTTGTATGAATGCAATGCTGGCCTCATAAAATGGAGTTGGAATCTTTCCCTCCTTTTTTATTTTTTGGGAAAGTGCAAAAAGCTTTGGTGTTAATTTTAAAAAATGTTTGGTAGATGTCATCAGCAAACCCTGTGAACCCGGGCTTTTCTTTGCAGGGAGGCTTTTGATTAATTATTTAATCTCCTAAAACATTATTGGTGTGTTCAATTTTTCTATTTCTCTATGATTCAATCTTGATGGGTCATATATTTACTAGAATCTGTCCATTTATTCTAGGTTATCCAATTAGTTGACATATAATTATTTTTAGAAGTCTTTTATAGACATCATATTTCCATGGTACCAGTTATAATTTCTTTTATTTCTGATTTTTTTTCTCTCCCTTTGGGTTAATCTTTCTAAAGATTTCATGATCTTGTTTATCTTTTCAAACCAGCTCTCAGTTTTATTGGATTTTTCTATTGTTTTTCTCGTCTCAATTTCATTCATTTTTGCTGTAATCTTTTTTTTTTTTTCTGCTAACTTAGGCTTATTTCATTCTTTTTTTCTCAAGCTCCTTGGTGTACTTGACATCTGTCTTTCTTTTTAAATATAGGTCTTTATCACTATTAAACTCCCTTTTAGGGCAGCTTTTGCAACATCCCGTAGGTTTTAGTGTGTTGTGTTTTCATTGATTTTTGTTTCAAGGTTTTTTATTTTATTTTTTTCTTTGGGTCATTGGTTATTCAGGAGTGTTGTTCAGTTTTCACATTTTTGTTAATTTCCCAATTTTCCTCATGTTATTGAATTCTAATTTCATGACATTGTGATTTTAAAGATACTTGGTACAACTTCATTCCTCTCCCTTTGCCAAGGCTTGTTTTGTGACCTAGCACATAATCTACCCTAGAGTATGTCCTGTCAACAGCACATACTCTATGTGCTGTTGACAGGAATGTGTATTTTGTGGCTGTTGGATGATGCCATGTTCTGTGTATGTTTATTAGGTTAATTTGATCTAAGGTATATTTAAGTTTCAATGTTTCTTTATAGATTTTTTTTGGAGTCTGGAATATGTATTCATTTTTGAATGTGAGGTATTGAAGCCTGTTACTACTATTGCATTATTGACTATTTTCCCCTTCAAGTCTGTTATAGGTGCTTACTTAATATATTTAGGTGCTCTGACTTTAAGTGCGTATATAGTTATTGCTGAATCCTCTTGATGAATCAACCCCTGTAACCTTACATTGTGGCTTCTTTGTCTCTCGTTACCATTTTTGATCTTTGTTTTCTTCCTACCAGTTCAAATCACATGTGCAAGGCAATACTGTAAGCCATCTATTGATGAGAATTTAACCATGAATAGAAAAGCTGGAATCCTTAAATCATTATTCATAGGAGAGACTTCCAACAATACAGAAGACCCATCCAAGTTTTGGTGCCAAGAAATAAGTGTGTATTTTGTTGTGAACTGTAATCTTCTGTAGCAGCTAGTGTTGCCCTGACTAGTGCAAGTGTGCTTGTGTGTTCCTTGCCAGAGGGACTGGTTTAGGGATAGATATGGATGCCAGGCCTGGGTCAGACAGTGAGGAGCTTATTCCTTGATCACAATAATTAGGGTTGGGAGAGTCCTATGGCTTAACCTGGCCCAGATAGAGAAAGCACTAAAAATCACCTGAGAATTTATGAGAACTGAAGGTAAAGAGCTCTTACAAACCAGCACCTGCAGCCCCCAGCCTCAGCTCTTGATGCAGCAGGAGAGCTGTTCATAGGACTATTGAGTGTCTCGGCACCTGTGCCCTGGATAGGGGGCCCTCTGCCTTTCTTAGGGCTTTTCTTCTATTGATTATCCTATACATCTTATGATCTTTAACATCTTCCACTCTCTTTATCACTTCCCTTTAGCATTCAAATATTTCTAGTCTATTTTACTCTATAAAACTAAAGACTACTCTCAATTATGAAATTTATTTTGACTCAGCTTTTGTCTTATGCTGCTCGTACAATACCCCCATACCCATCCTCTGCAACCTCCCTCAATGCCTGTCTCTGGGGCACGTCAGAATGCTGGAGCCATTTCACAACATGGGCTGGGGAGAGGTATAGCCTTTGTTAGGAAAGCAAATTTTTACGTGGTTAGGGTTCCCATGAAAAGACAAAACATAAATCTCTCCTTCTCCCATAATAGCAGATAGAAGTGTGTGTTTGGGCCTGTCCTAATCTTTATCACACAGGTGTAAGTACTTTTGTTAGTTTGTAAATAAACTACTTGGCACCAGGCAATGTACATTTGGATACTAGTCTATTAACAGGAATTTTGTGGGAATGCCAGCTGCATAACACCTGGAGTCCTTGAGGGCATAGGGGACTTTCCCTGCTTGAGTGAAGAGACCCACTGCCTCCCTGGGAAACTGAGTTCGGATCCAGCTGCTCCCACTGAGAAAAAGTTGGGGGAGGCCCTGGGTGCCAGCTGGCTCCTTATCTAAGTGATACGGAATCAACACCCAGGATGGACAAACTTCTGTCTTGAATTGTATTGATATTTTCTCTAAAAATAACCAGTTTCCTCTTTCTACTTTCTTGTTTTTACTTTCAGCAACCCGAACTACTTTTACAACATTACTCATAGTCTCCTGTAACTAAATCGAAAGAGCACTAAATTCACACTGCACTTATTGTTATGATATTCTATCACATTTGTCCACTTAAATACTCTCAATTTGATATTCCTTTAGAACACTTGATGAGCCAAGCCTCGGTCAGATTCTGCCACACATACAGATACTTATTAAACAAATACTGTGAACAGAGCAAGTATCTGTCCTGGTGACAAAAAAAGTCCCAGCTCTCCGCCCTTTCACTTGCTCACACCTCTTTAACGTATGGATTCAGAAATGAAAACCACCGCCAGGACACACTGTAACACAACACCTCAATGCTGCTACTTTTGGGGATAAAGTCAATCTCAAGAATAGTTGGATACTTATCCCTAGATAATTAAAGGTGGGGAGAGAGTCTCTGAAATATTTCAGCTAATCTACATATATTGAATATCTTTAATTTTACTAATGCGAGCCCGTTTCCTACATTCATCATGACAACTAACAAGTCATTTTGCTCATTGTATGCTAATTTTCATACCACTGGTTGTTGATCAAGATAGGAATTTCAAAGGGCTTACATCTTGATTACTTCAATTGACCATTCCTAGAAGTCAAAGACAAAAGGAATTAACATATATATTGTATCACAGCATCAATACTAAAGTGATTTAAAGGAAGTTTTGGCCCTAGCTGGTGTGGCTCAGTGGATTCAGTACTGGACTGTGAAGCAAAATGTTGCAGGTTCAATTCCCTGCATGGCAGGCCAGGTCCCCAGTAGGGGATGTGTGAGAGGCAACCACACATTGATTCTTCTCTCTCTTCTTTCTCCCTCCCTTCCCATCTGTCTAAAAATAAATACATAAAATCTTTTAAAAAATAAATAAAGGAACTTTGAGGCACGATGACCACTGCTGCTTCGTCAGCTGCAGAAGCCAGCAGTGTTCTTACCAGCTTTGCTAGATCAGAAAATTTATTACGTTTATTCAAGAGCCTGTACTTAGAGGCAGAGGAGATTTTGGCCTATTTCCTCCATCTTCCCCTCTCTCTACCTTCTTGCTGTGATCTTTATCACTGAACACTTTCCGAATTAACTTTTGTCAAGATTGATGCTCAAGTTGTCAATATAAGTGTAAAGGGAACTTCTTAGCGCTTTCTTTTCTATGTGAGGTCTTCTGGAAAGAAAGTTATTAATACATTCCTTAGTTTTTATTATGCAGTTTTGTCATTCATGACTCATCTCATTATTTCCTTTCTGATATTTGTTCCTGACTCCTATTTTCTCCCTCATCCTGTCTAGTAAGTTTGATATATGTCTTTAGAAGGGGAGCCCCCTAAAATAGAATTTATTTATAAAAGTTTGTATATTTATTCTCACATGTTGAAACTTCAGTCACCTCCAAAGTACTCTACATTTGATACAATACACCTATTGAAATGTTTTTCCACTGCTCAAAACAGTTTTTGAATGTACTGATTTTTATGGCTTTTAGTGCTTCTGCTGTTTGTTGTTTCATCTCTTCCGCATGGGCAAATTGTTTCCCTTTGAGGACTTTTTCCATTTGGGGAAATAGAAAAGGAGCCACTCAGGGCCAGATCAGATGAGTAGGGAATGTGAGACATGGGAGCCATGTGGTTTTTGTCTAAAACTGCTGAACACTCAGCACCATGTGTTCATAAATCACCCATCATAAAATGGGCAAACACGTTGAAAGAGTCTTCAACAAAATTCACTGGAGCCGAATGCAGCATCTCACCACAACGCCAGCTGGTACACTGAAACAGATGGGTTCCTACAACATTCACCTAGTGGGGGAAGCCTGTACAATAAGGGGCCTAACCTCCAGAATAGAACTGTTTTGGGGGGGCAGGAGAACCTTCCTCATTAGTGTTATCTCATTGTTAAGTGTTTTTAATTGTATTTAAATTTATTGTTAGAGTGAGGAGATGGAGGGAGAAATAAAGGCAGAGAAGCATCAATGTGAGAGAGAAACATTGATCAGTTGCCTCTCCAACAGGCTCCCACCAGGGACCAAAAATGCAACTTAATCATATGCCCTGACTGGGACTCAAACCGACAACTTTTCACCTTGTGTGATGATGCCCCACCAGCTGAGCCACACCAGTCTGGGCACTGGTAAGTTTTAATTAATAGACTTTATTGGAGCAGTTTTATTTTATATCAAAATTGGGCAGAAAATACTGAGTTCACACATACCTGCCCCCAGTTTCTCCGATTATTAAAATTTTTCATGTAGTACACTTATTACAATTGAGGAACCAATTCTGATACATTATATTAACTAAAGCACATCAGTTACATTAGGATTCACTCTTTGGGTTGTACAGTTTTAAGAAATATAAAATGTCAGGTATTCACTGCCATGATATGATATACAATACTTTAACCACTCTAAATATGCCTGTGCTCCACTCCTCCTCCCCTTTTCCCCTCAACTGCTGTAACCACTTATCTTTTTAGGATCTTAACAGTTTTGCCTTTTCCATAGTGCTATATTCTTTGAATAAAACTGCTTGTAGCCTTTTCAGTCTGGCTTCTCTTAATAATATGCATTCACATTTCCTCCTTGTGTTTCAGTGACTTGATAGCTTATTCTTTTTAAAATTGTTGAATAATATTCTATTGTTTGAATGTATGCTGACTGTGTTGAAGGACAATTGCTTCCAAGTTTTGCAATTACTTTTAAAAAGCTGCTGTAAATGTCTTGCGTACAGGATTTTGTGTGGACGTAAGTTTCAAATCCTTGGGTAAATATCAAAGGTGATGATCACTGGATAGAATGGTAAAAGTTTGTTTAGTTTTATAAGAAACTGCCAAACTGTCTTCCAGAGTGGCTGTGCTGGTTTGCATTTCTATCATCAATGAATGAGAGTTCCTTTTGCTGGTGACAACCTCACCAGCATGTGGTTGTCAGTGTTCTGGGTTTGGGCCATACTGGCAGGTATGTGCTAGTATCTCAATGTTATTTGAGTTTGCAATTTCCTAATGACATATGATGTTAAGAGTATCGTTCTATTTTTATTTGCCTTTTATATATCTTCTTTTGTGAAGTTTTTGTTCATATTTTTTCCACACTTTGAGTTATCTTCTTATTGTTGAATTTGAAGCGGGTTTTTATTTTGTTTGCATATTTTGGCTAATAGTCTTACCAGTATTAACTCCAGTGAAAGCTTCTGCTCCCAGGAAACTGAGATTTCTGATAGCTGCTTCTATTTTCAGTTTGGAGCAGAGACTTACTTTATGACCTCAATTCTTAATTTATGACCTCAGTGGATAATGGATGTAAAAAGAATTGTTGATTTTCATTTTTTTCAGCTTTTTTTTTCTTGTTTTAAAGATGAGAATGATGGTTTTCAAAGTTTTTACATGTCTGAACTGACACAGGAAGTCCAGCATTTGTTTTAATTCAAATAAACTCACTCCAAATATGTAAGATGTACTATTGCTGTGCAAGATTATTAAGCTTATCAACTGCCTAATATTTTGTACTACGTACCAGCCACATCTTGCTTTTTTATGCACTTAATTATGGCTAACTAGGGTGCTTCCAAGTCCCTGCTCCAACGATCTCCCTGTGGACATATGCATGCAAGGTCCCTAGCTCATTTTTCCCATGGTTGTAAGGCGCTGTATGTCTTTCTAACCATATGGCATCAATAAACTCACCTTGTCCATAAAATAATCTTATAAATCAAATATTATTTCTGTCAGCAGTAATTTTTTAATCAGCAGTATAATATAATAAGCAGTAATTTTTTTCACTATACTTACATTTTTTCCCTGAAATGACTATATATTCCTAGTTCCACCAGCAATGGATGCCATGAATGGTCCCCCCTCCTCCTTAACTATCTCATTATTAGCTGTCATACTTACTTTTCCCACCACACTGATAGGTGCATGTGTGTGTGCATAGATATCTTACTGTTTTAATTTAACTTAATAATTTAGTTTATTGTATTGTTTTTACTACCTAATGAGGTTGAACAATAATTTGGGCTGTCTATCCTGTGAAAAGTCTAGTCATATTCCTCTTCCACTTTACGACTTTTTCTCATGTGTTTTTGTTAATTCACAGTAGTTTCTTATGTATGATGCCTTATGAGTTTTAGTATCTTAATTATCTTCTCCCAGACTGCATTAAGGTTTGTTCCTTGTATCTTGGTATCTTTTATTAAATAAAAAATGTGATGTTCTTGTGAACTTATCAAATGAACACATTAAGTAGAGCTGAAGATGCCAGATAATAAGTTACATTCAAGAACAGACCACAAAAGAAAGTGAAATTGAGAAGTTTATTATTCATAGGTCATTAAGAAGGTATGCATAGAAAGACCAAACAGAAAGGTCAAGGGAGAATGAAGACAGCGAGGCAAGACCTGAGGTGCGTATCTTTATTAGCGTATTTGGGTAGATTGCTTTAGAGTCCCCAGGATAAGGCCAGGCTGGTTAATTCAAACCAAAAGAGCAGGGTTTTGTTAAGCCCCACATGGCACTTATGTAAGTAGCACTTTGGGGAAGGCACTGGGAGTCAGAGGAGACAGTTGATCACAGGGTCGTGGAAGACATTCCATTAGGAACTTATATTTGCTTGTGAATTTGCATATAGTTATTTAGGGTGTGCACTTGTATGAGGGAACTAACTCAACTCAGTGTTAAGTTATTGCAACCTACTGGGCCAAACAGCACAGACGCTGAGGCCACAGTACCACAGAGCAGTGTAGCAAAACTCTTGCCAGGAGTCAAGTCAGCCAGTGCTGGCCTTATGGTGAGTGCATTGGCATCTTACCAAGGATTCTCATCCTCCCTCACTAACAGTGATTTTACCCTAAATTTTCTTTGATTTGGGGTTTTGACTACTTGTGTTTAGCTCTTTAATCTGTCAGGGATCTATATTAACAAGGGGTTCAGCTTTCTATTCCTTACCCAGAGAGCTTTTTGCCCAGCACCATGTACCATTGAATTACATGGCTACCATCATCGTATCAAAGCTTCTATGTATAAATAGGTCTATTTCTAAACTTTTTCTTCTTCTCCAAAAATCTAGTACAATCTCAGAGGTTGCACACTATTCTTTAAAATGACTTAGCTTTAGTGGATTTTTAGCCTTTGAAACAATTTTTGGAAAGATTGTCAGATTCCTGAAAAAAATTAAATTTTATTGAATGTAGATATTAGTGTTCAGAGAACTGATGTATTTAAATATTTTGTCATCTAATAAATGAATATGGTATATATTATTCAGATCTTTTTATGTACTTCAATGGGGGTTATAAAATCTTTATTAAAAACTGTATTATTTGCTTATACACAAAGTATTTATATCAATCATTTTATTTAATCAGGAGAACAACCTAATAATATAAACATGACAAAATTATTATTCCATATTTTTTTGCATGATATTAGCTACTACATGCTAATAAACCCGCTTCAAATTCAACAATAAGAAGATAACTCAAAGACTTCAGAACTTTTAAAGTCCTGCCCAAGGACATAGTGCACCTCTTGCACGGTAAGGCCTAGAAACTGTGTCTTCTCAGCCACAGTTGGGACTTCTTTGCACTGTACCCTGCGGAGCCGCCTTCAACAGAGACAGAGAGGGGCATTCACACCACCTAAAAAACTTATTTTTGAGCTAACGGTTTAGTGAAAAGATTGATTCTTAACACTCCAAAGAAACAAACTTTTCACTCGCCTGTGCAGCTATGAAGGCATTCCTGTTTGAAGCATATCTGCTCTGTCAGAAATTATTTTTATTGCTTTGCCTTTTTCAATGCATTCATAGCATTTCCACAAACTGAAGTAGTGGACCCAACTGAGAGTTTAGGAAACCATTATGATTTTCAGTTGATAGCTTATAAAATTTCTCATTAAAACAAACAAATGGCTCTCCTTTGTATATTTTAACAGTTAGTGTTAATGAATGAGCTATGCTAGTGCAAAATTCCCACCCAAACATCTAAATATGAACATATGTCTCTCTTGCCACTGTGGTTATGTACATGAATAAAATTATTTTTCCTTTGCCAGGAAATACGTTTGGGCAAATAAACACTGAATTGTGTTTATTTTTACATGATGGATAAATTTCCTTTTAAAGGGAATATTTGTTTCATTCAAATCATCTTGTTACTGAGAGTCATTAGCTAGAAAAAGAATCAGGGCCATCTGGCAATCTATAGAAGTTTATTTTGACAACTCATTCATTTGTTTAAATTATTTACTGTTCCAATACATGCTAATATTCCAAAATGTAAGATACCTTTATTCTAAGGCCAAATC
>PVKM010008692.1:0-14465 GCA_004027735.1 Carollia perspicillata
AAGACTTAAATGTAAGCCGTGACACCATTAAAATCCTAGAGGAGAACATAGGCAGGAAAATCTCAGATATCTCACGCAGCAACATTTTTACTGATATGTCCCCCAGAGCAAGGGATATAAAGGAAAGAATAAACAAATGGGATCTCATCAAAATAAAAAGCTTCTGCACAGCTAAAGAAAACAGCATTAAAATAAAAAGGGACTATATGGGAAAACATATTCGCCAATGATACCTCAGACAAGGGTTTCATCTCCAAAATATACAAAGAACTTACAGACTCCACTCCAAGAAGACAAGCAACCTAATTAAAAAATGGGCAAAGGACTTGGACAGGCATTTCTCCAAGGAGGACATACAGAGGATTCAGAGACACATGAAAAGATGCTCAATATCGCTAGCCATCAGAGAGATGCAAATTAAAACCACAAAGAGATACCACTTTACACCGGTAAGAATGGCCATCATAAAGAAAGCAACAAACAAGTGTTGGAGAGGTTTGGAGAAAAGGGGACCCTAGTTCATTGCTGGTGGGATTGCAGACTGGTACAACCACTATGGAAAACAGTATGGAATTTTCTCAGAAAACTAAAAATGAAACTGCCTTTTCACCCAGCAATTGCACTGCCAGGACTATATCCCAAGAACCCTGAAACACCATTCCAAAAGAACCTATGCACCCCAATGTTCATAGCAGTACAATTTATGATAGCCAAGTGTTGGAAGCAACCTAGGTGCCCCTCAGTAAATGAATGGATCAAAAAACTATGGTACATATACACAATGGAATTCTATGTGGCAGAAAGAAAGGAGCTCCTATCCTGTGGGACAGCATGGATGGAACTGGAAAGCATTATGCTAAGTGAAATAAGCCAGGTGGTAAAAGACAAATATCATATGATCTCACTTTTAACAGGAACCTAAGGACCTAAACAAACAAGCAGGCAAAATATAGCCAAAGACATTGAAATAGAAAAGGGGATGACAGTATCCAGAGGGGAGAGAGGAGGGAATTTCAGAAAAAAAGGGAGGGGATTATAGGAACAAGTATAAAGGACACATGGACAAAAACTAAGGGGGGTGGAAATGGGAGGGAGGTAGGGAGCACTGGGGGGGGTGGCCTGGGACAGGAGTAAATGACAGAAAACTGTACTTGAAAAACAATTTAAAAAATATTTCATTTAAAAAAAGTGTCTTAATGCTCAAAAAATATTAGTGAGTAGCTGGTTCACATATTTTTTTAAATCTCCTTATCCTTTTTAATCACAGTTGAAGTGACATATGCATGAACTTTGCAAGGCATAAGAAAACATGATTTACCTGACATGATTTGGGGAGAGAAACACTGAAATATACTAAACATCACTCAACTACACTATTTAGAAAGAAGAAAATAGGAGACACTAATTGCCCATGATGGGTGTTTATATAATGCACCACTGAAGTGAAGGGATGGTGGCTGCTCTTGAAGTAGGCAATTTAAGTTTGATCCATAAGGCAACCAGAGGAGCCAGTAAAGACACATAATCTGGGAGGTGACATGTTTTCTTTTTCAAAGTTCAGCTACTGAGAAGGTAAGCAAACAAGAACAGGCCTGAAGTCTAGTTTAGAAACCTGAAGTGAGACTGCAGAGTGGGAAAACTTTGTCCCCTTTCCTATTTCATTCTTTTTCTTCATGTCCTTCCCTCAGATGCCTACTGTGCTAAGGATCATCCCTAAGTGTCCCCAAATCAATGGGACAATGACTCCTGATTCAGAACAATTCTTTCTTTCCTCCACATCAACCAAAATGTACCTGTGCTGTGTCTTTCTTTTTTTTTAAAGATTTTATTTTTGTTATTTTTAGAGAGAGGAGAAGGGAGGCAGAAAGAGAGAGAGAGAAATATCAATGTGTGAGAGATACATTGATTATTTGCCTCTCGTGTGCTTCCCACTGGGGACCTGACCTGTAACCCAGGCATGTGCCCTGATGGGTGATTGAACCAGCAGCCTTTCAGTTTGCAGGCTGGCTGGCACTCAATCCACTGAGCCACGCCAGCCAGAGCTGTACCTGTGCTGTGTTTTAATCTTGAAAAGTTTGCTATGTGATTAATTAGCTGTCATTTATAATCTAATAAAAAATTTCCCACATAGAGTGAATAAGTAGTGGTGGTACAAGGAGAATCTATCAATTTTCTGTTTCAATCTGGGTATTACATAGGAAGGTCCTATTTTTCTTAATGGATCCTGTTGGTGTGAACACTAAAATTGAAGTGAATAAAAACACCTCAATGTTTTAAGGATTCTAGTACTCACCAAATAATTTGTGATGGGAATGAATAGGTTCCCTTGCAAAATCACTTTGTTCATGGTGATGAAATTAGAGGATCCCTATTAGAGACAGGAGGAAGGTCTACATTCACAATCTTCCATATGTATAGTTTTGCTTGAATTTCTCAAAAATAAAAAGTCTAAGGGACTTACCCTAGAATTTTCAGTTCTAACAAATTAAAAATAAAATTTTAGCTTTTCCTGGTAGAATATGAGTTTTAATTTTCATTTCTCAAATCATTCCTTTAGGCAGTGTAAATGGAATGTCACTGGTCTCTTTAAACATTCAGGGATTTTTGTTTCAACTAACTCAGGCAATATGAATTCTCATCAGAGTAAAAGATGAACAACACAGCCACACAAAAGACACTAACCAGTTTGTGCCAATGGTATGGAAGGCTCATCCCAAATTCTCCAAGAAGGGCCTATACCCATTGCCAAGTGATTTTCACATCAAAACGACAGATGTTCCTTCACTCCCAAATATGTAGCAGCTAACATTTTCAAGTTGGATTACTTTGGAAAGGGAATAGAAATTAAGTTAAACTTAGTTTAACTAAAATGTACCAGGCAGTCAGTATATTAAGATCCTTTCACAGACCGTTACTCCTTTTACTTTTGCTGACACTTGTAAGATGAGTATTGCAATTCTCCACTTCTCAAAGAGAAACCTAAAAAACATTACTTGCCACCTAAATTAATAAGTGGTAGATCTACAACTGGCTCCAAGATTCATGCTATTTCCTCTAAATTAGTGGTGATCAAGGTGCAATTCTCCAAACCAGCAGTGCCAGTATTACCTGAGAACTTGCTACAAATGCACATTTTCACATTTTGTTCCAGATCTACTGGATGACAAACAATGTCAGATGCTAAGCACTTTTGTCTTAACAAACTCTCCAGGTGACACTGATATTCCTTAAAGTTTCAGAAGCCCTGTCTTAGACCACACATTTGCCATGATTATATCCAGAAATGACTGGCCACGGCTTAGCCCCTACCAGGGGCATTTAATCATTACAACCCCAGATACAAGCTCATCGCTCTGTAACAAGTCTGTTCTCAGATAATGTCTTCCTCTTGGCTGCCATTGTTTATATAATCCTTTTGCCAATTTATCACTTGTCTTAAGATATCTCTTCTACTGGGGCCTGAAACGCGTAGACCTTTGCAGTGATTTCATTTTTCACATTTGTTTTCCACTTGACGGTGCCTGACAACAGTGGCATGATGAATGGATATATCAGAAGCACTAACAATTGTGTTGTATACCACAAGAATACTGGCATATTCTTCAGTCTGTAGAGCATTCCTATTTAAATGAAATGCTGACCAATGAGGTGTCTTCCTCAAGGACAGTGCTTCTTAAATTCTAATGTGCACACAAACCACTTGAGGACTTTGTTCAAATGCATATTTCATTCACGATTCTAAATTCTTACAAGCTGCCTTGGCTGGTTTAGCTCAGTGGATTAAGCATGGGCCTGTGAAGCAAAGGGTCACCAGTTCAATTCCCAGTCAGGGCACATGCCTGGGTTGCAGGCCAGGTCCCCAGTGGGGGCCATGTGAGAGGCAACCACACATTGTTGTTTCTCTCCTTCTCTTCTTTCCTCCCTTCCCCTCTAACAATAAATAAAATCTTAAAAAATTTTTTACAAGCTCATAGGTGATACATGCTGCTGGACTACCGACCACACTTTGAGTAGCGTGGTTAGGGTGCCCATGATCTCAAGGGTCTGACAACTGTGATGCAGGAAGAATAGTTAAGGTGGGGACTTATGTGGCTGGCTGTGGATACTTGAAGATGAGGAGTAGTACATTCACTCTTAGTTGGCCCAAGAGCAGTGCGGGGAAGGTATATTACATCTTCATGCCATTAAAAATGCTTCACAGCGCTTCTTAGTGGCTGCATCATTTTGTTTCCTTATATATACTGAAATGGATTAACCAACCCCTAATTGTGGGCCAGTTCTATTTCCATAACTTCACTATTTTTCACAATGTTACAAAGATTATCTTAGTTTGTAAATCTTGTTCTGCATCTCTGATCATTACCTTAAGATACCTTACTAGAGTATAGATATTTTAAGGCTCTAAATAGATGTAACCAAATTGTTTTTCAGAAAGGTTGTACCAATTTAAATTCTCAAAAGAAATGAAAGTAGTGATTCCCTATTTTCCTCATCAATAAGAGAATTACAACTTATTAAAATTTATGACATTGATATAATGGAAATAGAACCTTATCAGTGTATTTCATGTATATTTCTTTGATTATATTCAAAGTTAAAAACAATTTTATGTTTGTCAACCATTTTTATTCTTCTGTTTTGTGACAGTGTTCTTTACTTATTTTCTATTAGTCTTAGAATATTTCTTATCAAATGTATCCAACATAATTTTACATATATTGAAGATAAATCTGGTAAGCCATAATTTATTGTCTCTGTTTAAAATATTTACTAATTTTGTCTTTGGTGTTCCAAAGTTTTAATTTCATTATCAGATATATTAATTTTTTCTGCTGCCTTTATTTCTTTAATACTTAGAAATTCTTCTCCATCCAGAGTACACTTAGTCAATAAATGTTCAATTTTTATAGTTTCAATTTTGACAGTGAATGTTAATCCACTTATAATTAATGTTGGGGTGGGCTAGACTTCTGAAGAGCTATTTTTCTAATCAATGTACTGAATAATACATATCTTCTCTCACTGATTTTACATTTAAAACTTGTTTATTAAAGGTACAGAAGCACTTTGCTGTCTACTGTCTGCCATGAGGAAGTAACCACTTGAGCTAAAGCTGATCCTGGTCTCTAAAACTTATCAATATTTCTAATGACAGCATATGCATCTTTTATTCAAAATCTTGATTTAAAGCTTGCAACAAGTTTTCTTAATGTCTTAAATCAAGCTTTTTTCCAACTTTTTATTTGGAAAGTTTTCTTGTGTGTGTGTGTGTGTGTGTGTGTGTGTGTGTGTGTGTGTGTAATCCTCGCCTGAGGATATGTTTACTGATTTTAGAGAGAGAAGAAGGGTGTGGGGGGGAGAGAGAGATTGAGTCAGACAGACAGAGACAGAGAGAGAGAGAGAAACATTGATTGGTTGCCTACCATTTCTACTCTTACTGGGGATTGAACCTGTGAGCTAGGTATGTCCCTTGACTGGGAATTGAACCTGCAACCTTTTGGTGCACAGGACAATGTTCCAACCAACTGAGCCACCCAACCAGGACTATTTTGAAAATATTCAAAATTATAGAAAAAATAAAATAATAATACAATGAATACTCATATACCCTCCACCTACATTCACCAATTGTTAATATTTTGGCATACTTTTATTTTAATGTTTTATCTCTTCTCCTTCCTCTTCTTCCTTTCCCTCTTGTTTCCAGTTTGAAACTATTATAAATAAAGATGCTGTGACATTTTTGTGAAAGCCATAGTATAGTCATGTGCTGTCATTTCTCTTGGATAAACACCTAGGAGTGGAATGGATATGAGTATTTTGAGATGAATAGACAAGGTCTGAGGACTGATAAACAAAGGTGTACTTTGTTATGGGGGATCTGGCCAGATCACTGGGCAGAGAGGAGGAACCCCAAATGGGTTGGAAAGTGTTGAAGGTGGGGGGATTGAAACTGCAGCTGCATGTGACATACTTCCATACCCCCGGATAGGGGTAAACAAGCTAGTACAGCTCCTGACACAGCAGGAGGAGGCTTGCACAGAGTATGTGAAGGCTGAAAAGGTCACAACACACGTGTACCCTTGAGGTTATCATGGCAGCAGTATGGGCAGAAATGCTCCACAGACTGAAGAGCATGATGTACACTACCTAGATTGGCTGGGAATTTGGATGCTTCCACCACACATGGGATTTGCAGCCTGGACTTCTAAATGAGGGTGTGCAAAAACTTGCCCCCTTTTCCTTCCATTCACTCGCCTGGTCAGGGAACTGGCACACTTGTGGAACCCAGCAGATGCTGGGCCCTGCTCACTCCTTTTTCCCTCCTTCCCCTTGTTTGCCCAGTTGGGAGCTTACCTGCACCAAGGGCAAGTCCCATGCTGGGCTTTGCCTCGCTGGCAGTAGCCTGTGGGATGCTGTAGCTCTGCACTGCAGAAGTTGCAGATTGCACCCCTTCTCTCGCTCTGAGATCAGTGCATGGATGCACAGTTCAAAGTGCTCCCCAGCCCTAAGGGTGAGAGAAGTCTCAGGCTAGGGGCCCCACCGATGGAGCTTCCTGCACAACTGGCAGAGTGGTCTGGCAGTGGCCCCATGCCCCAGAAGAGGAAAGCTGTGGTGACACAATGGCATTCTCAGCTCCACCAGGGGCACTCCAGGGAGGGAGAACCTGAAGCTACAGACCTGTTTGTACAACATAGAGGTCCCCAACCTTTTTGGCACCAGAGACTGGTTTTGTGGAAAACAATTTATTCCATGGACTGGGGGAGGGAGGAATGTCTTTATAGCCTGCCACCAGATGCAACTTAATTGTCACTTGCCACTCACTGGTTGGGTTTTAGTATGAGTCTGCAAATAATTGATTTATTATGGTCTTTGTGCAATCAAACATCTGTTAGCCCTGGCTGGCCTGTGAACTAAAGAGTCACCAGTTCCATTCCCAGTCAGGGCACATGCCTGGGTTGCAGGCCAGGTCTCCAGTTGGGGGTGCACGAGAGGCAACCACACATTGTTGTTTCTCTCCTTCGCTTCTTCCCTCCCTTCCCCTGTCTAAAAATAAATTTTAAAAATATTTTAAAAAAACCTCTCTGCTAATGATAACCTGTATTTGCACTTGCTCCCCAGCACTAGCATCACCACCTCAGCTCCACCTCAGATTATCAGGCATTAGCCTCTCATAAGGAGTGCGCAACCTAGATCCCTCACATATGCAGTTCACAGTAAGGTTCATGCTCCTATGAGAATCTAATGCCGCTGCTGACAGGAGGCAAAGCTCAGGTAGTAATACTAGTGATGAGAAGCTGTAAATACAGAAGAAGCTTCACTTGCTCACCCGCCACTCACCTCCTGCTGGGCTCCTAACAGTCTATGGACTAGTACCATTACTGGTCCATGGCTCAGGAGTTGGGGACCCCTGGAGTAATAATCCTGGGCCTCAGAAGGACAGATAAAAATGGAGTGGGGAATCTAGACACTGACTCTGGCTCCTTGGCTGGGGTCTTTTTGTGTTTTGCAGAAGAGGTTGGCCTGGAGCTGGGAAGTCCCTAGCTCCCTAACGTCGGGCAACTTTTTCATAAAGACTTTTTTCCTTCCCTGTAAATGTTTGTGTATGTCTGTGTTCAGCAGCAAGGAACCAAATCCCAATTTGTTTGGTAACATTTCTAGAGTTACAAGTCTGGTTTTGCAAAGATTTGCAAGGCAAAGAGAATTGTTTCTAGTATCCCCCCAAAACCATATTATAGCGTAAATATGAAGGAGTTAATCCATCCATCCAACTATACTTGCCTTTGTATATTAGGGAAATTTCCAAGTAAGATGGAAACAAAAAGATTTTTAAGTCCTAGAATATGGTATGCCTTTAAAAAGTCTTTCTCAAGCATTTAACAAAGGCCTTCTGATGATTTCCTTTCTGAGTGCAAATTTAACATTAGACCAATTAACTTTGGAGAGGTACCCAGGAAACTCTTCAGCTCTTCTGATAACCACAGTAAAATCATGGGTGGGGAAAAAACACCATCCCCTCATTACAGACAAACAAGGTTGCTGTAAGTGGGTTGTGAATAGCTGGTAATCTTTCCAGTTTTTCTCTAATTGATAGGATCTTCTGAAAAATAGAGGAAAAGGACTTTATAATTTAGAAGATTTTCTTCTATATAGGGGACATGAATTCTTTGTGGTGAGGGGCTCAAAAATACACCCACAAAGGACATTACATAGCAAGGCTTGAAGCTGAGAGAGTGTACCAAAATAAGCCTTATATTCCATCCTGGGTATGATAGGGGAATTCAAGAATTAAAGATTTGGCTGTAGTTAAGTTTAAGTAATTAAAGCATGTACAATGCTGCTATTCCACGAAGTGGAATGCATGACCATGTGACTCTAGGAGGTAGACAAGCAATTCAACCTTTGTACCCCAGGGGGTCTGCAAGGGATGGAGATGGTATCTGAGCCATTGTGTTCCAGGGAGTGAACCTCCATCAGTGAAACTGATAAAAGATTTATTGATGAGCAAATAAAAAAGTACTATGAAAATGGTGCTGGACTGCAACTCTTGTCTAATTAACCTTTTTTTTCCAAACCCCTTATCTACCCTTTTCTTCTCTTTAATAAAAAGGTTGGCTTGAGATGAAAGGTTAAGATAAATTTTAGAGTACATAACCCACCATCTTCTGGGTTACCAGCATCTGAATAAAGTGCCCATAAAGATTCAATCCTTGACTCTATTTACTGGTTCTGGTAGCAACAGGCAGCACAAATGCCAACTTTTCTGATTTCAGGTGTTTTGCTGAATTTATTTCCTGGCTTTTAGCATTTACACGAGTAACTCTGAGCCTAGAGATTAGGCTGGAGTGCTCTCTATAAATCTTGTAGGGAAAGGGAATTTAAAACAGGCAACTGGTGTTTAAGAGATTTTCTGGAAGGATGGAAGAGTTAAGAGAATTTTCTGAGGAGTAGGGCTGGATTTTAAGAAGGAGAACTTACGTTGGACGTGAACTACAATTTTTTTCTGAGTTTTATTTCTGAAAACAGAAGAATCCCCAAGGGAGTCTATAAAGGCTAGCTGTTATATTTTTTACCCATTTTTAACTTTTTCTTTCTATACATACCAATAAAACAATTGTTTAAAATGAAAGCTTTCTAAAATTCTTTTCATTTTAGAAGTTATTCTAATTTGAAGGATCCAGTGTCTGACAATTGATGAGTAGGATCTTCTCAATAGCGATTCAAACCAATAAGCCTTTTTATGGTTTAAGCATAAATGCAAGACGTGTCCCCAAAGAGAGTACCAAAAAATGCAGTCCTCATAAGATCAGAAAGTTCATTCCCACAGACTAAGAAAGCTATAGCCCTCTGTTGCTATAGATGTTAAGAATGGTATAGTGCAAACAGTCTCTTCAGTCTATCATAAAAATGTGAGGCACCTCCAGTCACAAACCACCGATCTGTAACATTTGGAAGGCATTGTTGGAATGGCACTTTTCCAGCATTAACAAAGCAATGAAGGTTGAGACATGAAAGGCCTCTTGTGGACTGGAACACGTTATGACAAATTCTAGAAAACAGCAATGGCTAGACAAAGAGAGTGCTGCTTGTGACTTCATGTCTCAGACCCCAGTCTATTCAACTTGCCACCAAAGTGAACCCAGTAAGTGTATCTTCCAAATGGGAGAGACCAACAGAATATTCTCACTGGTCACAAAGCCAAGCTCTCAAGATATAGAACAAGACAAACTACACAAAAAAACAGAAACAAAAACAGTGCCATCTCTGGGAGAAAAAGGATCAATAAAAATGGAGAGTACTCATTTACCTATGCTATGCCCAAATAACTAGTTCCATAAATATTTTATCCTGCTAATCTAAATTTAGGAGAAAAAAATCACCACTCTTGCTTTCACTGGAGTCTACAGGCAGAAATCAGAGAGACTGAAGTTGCAAGAACTCTTACCTTCAGCTGGATTTGTCAGAAGGCCCAAGATCTCTCAGCTACAGCAGCCTCCTAGAGGTGACTAGTATCCAACCAGTGAAGTTAAATCCTAATGACTATACCAACACTGGGGAGAAAGAAATTTTCCTCTATCCTTGGTTCTTCTGGTTGGTCTAAGAATCAAATTGATATAAGACAGACTAACAACAGTAAAACAAAAGTTTAACAAAATATATACCTCCTGTATACATGAGAGAGACCCAGAAAAACTGAGTAACTCCCCAAAATGGCCCAAGCCATCACCTTAAATACCTTCTTCAGCTGAAGACTAAAGAAGATGTTGGGATGGGGAGTCAGTTATGGGAGGTGACCAGGAAAAGCACAGTGAACAAGAGTAAGACTATTATACAGATTTAAGTCAACTGCCTACCTATTCTATTGATAAGAGTTTGTAGAGAGTCACCCTTCTCTTCTGCGCACAGAAAGGGAGACACCCTTACAAATGCAGATTCCATTTATAAATACACATGTTTCTTATAGAAAGGTAACTTCTATTTGGTTTTCAGAGCTTCTCTCATGCCTGCTGCTTTAAACGAAAATCAGCTTAAAATAATCAATATGACAAAAAACACATTTTGTGGTAGAAAATTCTGCTTTATAGTTCCACAGGTATACATATCAACTTATCAAACTGTACACTTTAATAAGTGTAGTTCATAGTATGTCAATAAAAAGCTCTTAAAAACTAGTAATATGCAAGGCACTCTGGTTCTCTGAAAACAAGCTCCCTCTGGTCAATTGCCATCCATGCTCTGATGACTCTCAAATATGTTTCTCCAGCCCTGGCCATTTTCCTGTGATTCAGACCTGTTAATCCAGTTGCCTTATCAATATTTGCATTTATCTGTTCCAAAGGCACCCTAATCTAGCATGCCCAAGGCAAAATTCTTGATCTTCCACAAAACTAATTTTTCTCTGGTGTATTTCAACACAATGAATGACAGCACTATCTACCTAGTTGTCAAAATGAGCCAATCCTAATTTTTATTCCTACTTTTTCCTTATCTCCAACACTCTGAATGTCATGAATCTATCCACTTCTCACCAACCTCACAACCCCACTGACATTTCATTAATTCAAACCACCCATCATGTCTCTGGCAATAGCCTCCCAGTCAGCCTCTTCACTGCCAAACTATTTTTGTAGTTTACACACACAAATCAGCCAGAGATTTTTAAATATACACATGATCTTTTCATTCTCTAGATAAAAATCTCTTGGTAACTCAGTAACTTCTTATGCCCTTAGGATGAAGTTTAAATGCTGTGAGTTGCACACATGGTGGTCCTTATTCTCATCTTGACTCCTGTCTGCAAACTGTCATCTTTTGCCACTTAACTTTCTCACTCTCCACACTCTAGTCATAGTTAAACTAGGGATATCTACAGCAATTTGAAATACCTTTTTAGCTCCTGTTCTGTATTCAATGAGTGGCCTCAGCAATAATGAGGAGCAGTGGTAGCAAGAGAGAAAAAAGTAGGCAAAAGTAATTTTATTAAATATCTATTTTGGTCAGATGTTCTTTTATAGACTAAGTAGGAAAACTGAAACACAAAGATGACTTTGGTGGAACTATTTCTACAGGAAAATGCATTTTGTGTTTTTCACCAATCCATTAATCCCCCCTGGATTTTAACATTATAGTGGAGTCATATAAAGCATTTCTTCTATTGTTGGCTTTACACAGATACAAAGCCATGGTCAGGAAACTGAGAGATTGATGAATAGTTGGTTTGATGTGTTTGAACCATTTACTACTTTGAATTAAATGTGCACATTCTGTTCAAAACAGATAATGGGGAGGGGCGTTTCCCTTTACCCTGTATAACTTGCATAACACCAAGCTTCACTGCTTAAACTAATGAGTATTTAAAAGTAAAGGCTCCTACTGATTCCTGCCAGTCATTAATTTTCTACTTGCAGAGCCACCATGGAGTTTTTTATCTGCCACATTTTCAGACATTTCCAGTTGCTTCTCAGCAGCAGTGCTGACCCTTGGATTCTTGGGCCATGCACCAAGACACATAATGAACAGAAAAGTCCCCTTGGAAGGAATTTACTGTGGACCAGGAACAAATGCAAAAATACACATTCTAGTTTTAGAACTCTTAATCTTGGGGAACTTAATTAACCTTAAATGAAAAAAATAAGCATTACTAAAACCAATATATAACCTGGTAGATAAATGTAAGTGCAAGTGAATTAAAATTTTTCTTAAATTAATTACGCAGTCAGCACTACTGTTTGTAATAATGTTTGCTCCATTACCACTCCAGGTTTATTTGTTAAATAGCTTCATTGATCTTGCCTTGGTGGGTTTTCCATTTCTACATATTATAGTCCCTTGAGAATTGAAAACACTGTGCATCTGAAAATGCCCACTCAACTTGAAAAGATTCATTTTTAAAAAAAGGCTTAACCTGAATTCAACTTGAAGGAACTCAAACTTTGCTCAAAAAAATATTAGGGCAGAGACTCATCACTTGAGTAATATGTTTAATATTATTTGGAAGTTGTTTGAAAGGTCATTTATGGACTGCAGGGAAGCAGAATTTGTGACCCAAATTATGACTCTTTTGCATAGGGATTATATTAAGCTGATTATTTTTTAAAAACCAAAGAGCTAGAAAAAGCTCCGAGTAAAAGTCACCATTTTGTAAGAGACAATTACATTTATAAGGGAAATCTCCATTTGTAAGGGTGTCTACCTCCCTGTCCCAAGAAGAGGAGGATGACTCTAAATCTCTAGAAACACTTATCAATGGAAAAAGTAATCTTAAATCTTAAACCTGAATCTTAAATATTAAAACATAAAATGGAGAAGGCAAACTTAAATCTGCATAACAACATTACCCTTGTTCACTTTGCTTTTCTTAGTCACCTCCCATAACTGACTCCTCACCCCCAACATGTTCCTTAGTCTTTAGCAGAAAATGGTTTAAGTGATGGCTTGGGTCATCTTGGGGAGTTACTCAGTTTTCCTGGCTCTGTCTCATGTACATAAGAGGTATACATGTTATTAAGCTTTTATTTTACTCTAGTTAGTCTGTCTTATATCAATTTGATTCTTAAACAAGCCAGAAGAACATAGAAGGATAAAAGGGAAAATGTTCTGCCCCTAGAAGGCCAATTCTGAAGGATATTGAAAAAGCAGAAATCTATATTCTTTTTTAAGTGTTATAAGGGTTTATTTGATCCAAAATAATGACAATTGCTGGAAAACAAAATCACAATGTGTCTCAGATGGGCACAGATAACCTGGTTCTTGGAGATCAGGACAAAGAATTGAACCGAACACCCAGAGTTTATAGCAGAGAACATGGGAGTAGGCCAACTCCAAGTAGAGATTGACCTTATGGGCTAGAGGGATTCTATTATTATAGGGCAGATCCTTCTGGGGCACTTTTGGCCAGCTTTTATTGTGCATGTGCAAGTAGTTGTATTACTTTAAAGCTACTGCACATGTGGTCTCCCATGACTTTCCTTGATTGGCCACCAGAGAAGGGGTTGCACAATGTTACCAAATGGAACCTCCCTTCTCCTGGGATCCCCCTGTACTAGGTTCACCTTGTCTGCCACCAGGAAATTATAGTTCTCTATGTCAGAGATTGGTGAAAAGGAAAGGAATTATTTATTCAAAAGTTATAGAGACTTAAAACTAATGACTTAATGTCTTCATTAAAATCCCAAAGTCCCTTAAAACACCCACGAACACACACAGTTCTTACTTCCCCCCTTTGCCTGGTCTGGGATAGCATATCTCAGGAAAAGAAATGGAAGTCCATGGCTCAGGTAGCCCCCAGTTCTTCCCAGTAATCCGTGCTCAGCTGGCAGGCCTCCCTTGGTTCCCGGCACCATCAGCTCTGTCACTGGGATTTCCAGTTCTTCATCCAAAATCATATGGCACCTTCTCATGGCCCACCAGCAAGAGTCTTTTCACCCCTTTCCTTCCTGCAGCATCTCTCCTGCATTCTTCCAAATTGCTAAGAGAAAGCCCTGTATTGCGACTACCTCGTCCTTTCCAGCTTCCTAATCTGCGTGGCAAAGGGAGACCCAAAGCCACGTGATTCTCCCTTTCTCACTAAAGCCACATGGTGATTCTTCTCATGGCAGCCACACCTGGGTTTAAATCCCAGTGCCAATCTTCCTCTGCAGCCCCATTTCTAACTCCTTCCACAATTGGCTATACTTGCCAGCATTCCTGTATTTTCCAGCTTTACTGGGCTGCCATAATAAATCCAGGGAGGCATGGCCCTGTGGTGTGGAGCCAATCATCTCCATGCTCTTTCACAGGCTCTGTAACTAGGGGGAGTTGCCTCCCAGTTACATCCTTGGTGGAAGTCACTCCCATCTCCCTAAAGCATGGCCACAGCTATTTAATATATCTATGAAACCAGTTAAAAGTTATAGATATGTTAAATGATTGTTCTAGAGGTTATCTGCAAAACTGTTGCTATGCAAAACAACTCTCAATGGCCC
>PVKM010008692.1:14565-38581 GCA_004027735.1 Carollia perspicillata
CAACTGTTCTTGGACAACAATAAAAAAAAGTATGTACTGGGATATGGAGGACCTAAGCCACTGCCTATGCCAGAACAAAGAAGGTATGCATCACTGGCTCAATACCTGACCATGAGATTCCCCATAATGAGAAGAAACTAAAGCATAGCTGCCAGCATCCTGCTGGAAACCGGATGAATCCACACTGCCCCTCCTCTCTCCCTCAAGCTTTTTCCAGAAACCAGGCCCACAAATCTCCTGGACTTTCTATCCAGGAATCAGCCACCACCAATCAAAGGACATTGCCTTACAAACACCTGTACCCAGGACACCCGGGGCAGATCAGCAGGGTAACCCACTCTCCTGCAGAATCTGCTACACACTGTTAAAAATCCTTCTACCCTTTCCCTTGCCACTGTAGTCTGCTTGGACTCAACCCACCTGATCACAGTGTCTGGCCTTGAATAAAAGCCCTAAACTGGACCTTTTTGGCTCCTGGTCCTTTCTTGGCCACCTCAGCTACCTAACAATTAGAATCAAAGGAGGAGACAAAAATGTTACATGAAATCCACTGGTGGTAAATTAAGGGGTAGGAGAGAGCAAAGCTAAAACCATGCAAGCTAAAAGTGCAACTTTAGGATTGGATAAAAAGTAAAATGGGTATGTACTGGGGTAGGTTGGAGCAGAGCAGAGGTCCCTGGAAAACAGGGGAGATCCCAGGTCCAGGGAAACCCACCTCCAAATCCTGCAGAGGCAGGGTGCAGGAGGGGCACCGAGGTGGCAGATTAAAAATACCATGCCTTCTCCAAGGCTGGGAGAAACCTACAGAGCAGAAGGCACAGTGCTTAGGGCATATTGCACAACAAAGGCAGATTAGAGCAGCCTATGCTTTCCTGAAAGGAGGGGCTGCTAAAGGAGGCTGCTTCCTGGGGCAAACTATAAGCAAAAACAAAGTAACTGAGAAAATGTGCAAGCAATCACTCAGGACACTGGTAGGAGGAGGCAGGAAACTCATACAGTACCTGTGTAAGCTTCAGGGCCAGATGCCCAACCCTGGAAGAACAGATGCATGTGCACCTATGAGTGGTTGGGAAACTTTTGTCCTGACTAAAGAGGGTCAAAGACAATGGGGAACTGACAAAAATGGTAGGCACTGAACACTGTAGGAAAAGCTGCATACCCATTGGCTTCCTGTGCATGTCGGATTTCGAAAGGGCCTTTTAAGAGCAAAGGCACAGAAAGGCTCTCTCTCTGTCACTGGTGCTTTCTTGTTACAGGCACTTGGCACAGAGAAGTCACTCTCTTGGTATGTTGCTTTGGAGTTTGGTGCAAGCTGTCTCTATGGGCTTTTAGCATTTGGACATTCTAGGCCTCTGGTCCTGTTCCCAGCATGTATGGGAGAGCTCACGGGACCCACCAGGCAGAGGTAGGACCCACCAGGGACTTAGACTCCACATGGATGGGAGCCCACTCTTGGAGGCAGAGTTCCACACTGGGATGTGTGCCTCCCTGGGCTCCAGCCTCTGGGACACCATGATCCAGTAATGCATGGCACATGAGTCCTGGACTGTTCCATGGAGACTGGGAGCTGTGTACCCCAGGTCCTGAAAGAGAGCTGCTGTGAGAAGATGGTGACTCTGAAACCCACAAGTGCACATTCCAGAGAGGTTGGAGATCAGTTTGCCTGACTGGCTTAAGGACAGATAAGGAACTAGGAAACTTCTGGGCATGGTTTTAGCTTGCAGTCTTTTGAGGAGCAAGAGAATTTCTAGGTCTCGTGGGAGAGAAGGGTTCAGAGCAGGAGTGCTGTCAGTGCACCCCAACCCCTGCCAAGATTTGAACGCTCTTAATAAAAAACTGTTTTCTTCAACACTAATTGTTGGGTCATATATAAAGGTGCCAGGTGTCCACAGCCCAGTTTGCACTGTTACAGAAAGACACATACTTCTTTTACATTGGTAGGTACAGGATAGTTAATAATTAACATTTACAGCACAGAGATGGTATTCAGGGAACTAGATAAAATGATAGGTTCTGCAGTTTTTTGCTCTGGTAGGGGCAGGTGTGCATGGAGGGGTCTGGAAAAGAAGAGGACTCTGACAGGGAAAAAGACAATAGACAGGTTAACTTAAGGTAAAGACTGACCTTTGTCAAGGAAGCTACAGGCCTAGGACATGACAACCTGCCACGACTTGCTTTTAGTTAGGAAGTTTTATGGACTATCCAATATGGTTACTTTAGGTCTTTGTTTGTAAGGCCACCATGCAGGCCTCCCCTGAGCTTGTCAGGTTTAGTGTTGGCCCTTTTTCATCCATGGTTTCCCCTTTTGGACATAAATGAATCCAAAGGATGTACTGATGACCAACCTTTTGTTTGGATAATGTGGTCCCATAGTGCTAGGAAGGCTGACTCCTATGAAGTCTTAGTGTCATGTCAGCATTTGTCTTGCTGAACAGTGGACCAATGGGGATGGGACAAGACCATAACCTTAGATGGAAGTTAAGTCTGAATTTTTCTGAAAAGGGAAGAAAAGGGAAAGGCAGGTAAATGGAAGGCTGTCAGGTCCTATAGGCCTTCATTAAGAAAAAAAAATACTGCCCTGGCTAATACAGCTCAGTGGATTGAGCACAGGCCTGCGAACCAAAGGGTCACTGGTTTGATGGGAATGGCACAACTCAAGGCACATGCCTGGGTTGCAGGCCAGTTCACCAGTACAGGGCACGTGAGAGGCAACCACACATTGTTGTTTCTCTCCCTCTCTTTCTCCTTCTTGTCCCCTCTCTCTAAAAATAAATAAAATCTTTAAAAAAAAAGAAAAAAATTCTGGATCATTTCTAACCTAAGAGCTGTCAGATCCAGGTTTTGCTATCTGCCTTACTTTTCTGTATTTTCCATCTAGTACAGTGGTGCCCAACCTTTTTGGCACCAAGGACCAGTTTCATGGAAGATGATCTTTCCACGGATGGTGGGCGTATGGTTTCAGGGTGATTCAAGCTCATTACATTCAAGCTTACTTGCTGTGTGGCCCAGTTCCTAACAGGCCATGGACTGGTACCAGTCTGTGGCCCAGAGACTGGGGACCCCTGTAATATAATGTTACTCAAAGTTTGAGGGCACACCATACACATCTTCAGTTTTCACGATCTGACCATGAGATGGGTTTCCATTTACTAGTGTTGTTATTATTATAATTGTTATTTTTATTATGACCAATGTACTTCCCACTGGAAGCACTAAGTGCATTCATTAATCTGATTCCTGCTAGTTATGCAATCGGGAACTGTAACTGTAAGGTTTATTCAAGGCCAAGGCTGTAAGAACACAATGGTGTAAATTACAATTACGATCTAAAAATTTCCAAAGTCCAGGAAGACAGTAAGAGTCTCACAAGTAAATTTCCTTTGCCTCAGCAGCCATTGTAATAGGCCATATTTTAAAGCCACTTCAGCTGCCATCTCAATTAATATAGTTAGTAGTCCTTGTTGGGTTAGGGGTAAACACGTTCCCATTATTGGGTTCTAGGGTTTATACATAAAATTCCTTTTTCAATATTACTTTCCACTAACCTTCTACAACTTCCCTTGTCCTTCTTAGTCTCTCTTTACTCATTCAGATATAAACAACTTATTAGAAAAAACTATTTCCTTTTGACTTCTCTTAAAAACAGACACATCCCTTTAAAAGTCTATATTCTAAACCAAAAAAAGAATATATATGTAATCAGAAACATGACAATTTGTTATTCAATAGATTCTGCATTATTAAACATCATAAATATTTTGTGGAAAATTCTATTATTTCATTAAGTTATTAATAAGACTCCAACAGCTGAACTTATAGCAAAATCATAACTTATGGAAGAAAGGGACAGCAAAATGAAAAACAAATGGCAAAGGCTATGAAGCAGTTCTCACTCAAATTAAGATAAATAAATCCAAGTTGGAAAGGCAAGCATTTGGTTGTCTTTTTTTTTTTTGAGAGATTTCATTTTTCTTCATCAAGAATTCCCTGCTATTTGAAAGATGAAATGGCAATTTAAAAATCTTAAACTCATGACTGAGTTGTTCATAAAGGCTGGAAGCTCTGCGAAACAGCACACAAATCACACTGACCAGCTTAAAACTAGTCCTATTCCTTTAAAGTGTATTGGTGATTAATACAATCCTTATTTACAGAGACAGCACTGCATATATACCATCCCCGTCCATCAGTCTTGTAGCTTCCCACAGAAGCAAAGGACCGGGACATGGTGGGAACTTGAACACAGGACCCCTTTCAGAAGTGAAGTATCTGTTGTCCAGGAAGACATGGTACTGAAGCTCCGTGCCATAAATGACCAAGTTCCAAGGTTCTAAAATTGAAACTCACCCCACAAGCACTTGTACATACCTGGTCCTCTTAGCTCCTTAAAACTCTCCAATTGTAAGCCATCAGGGACTTCAGGCATTTGAGCAATAGCTTTCCCATTCTCCTTGCATGTCCCCCCAATTGAGTGATTCCAATTTCTCCACTGCAATTCTCAGTGACCAGTGGTTGGCTCTGCTGTGCACTGCAGGACAGACTCTTTTTCTGTTCAGTTATATCTATAACTCTAAATAACCAAATTTCATATAGCATAGCATATAAAAAAGACCAATAATGGTATGCTTAACATTAACTGGATTGAAGTTAATACATAGAAAAAAGTAGGCAGAATGTTTAAACTATTCTAATAGTTGAAAGGTACACTGCTCTTCATCTCCTTTCTACTGTCTAAAATTTTAACTATTTCAGTAAGCACTAAATCAATCCATAGACTCATCCACATTACTTCTCAAACAGGTCCAAATAGTTCAAATTGTTTGGTTAAAAAGCAGGGGGGAGGAGGGGAGGCAATTAAACATTGGAAATTAGTCATCTGCTGGCAACATCCATACTTTACAAAAATGACTCAGCAAACCATTTAATGTGAACTTCAACAGCTTTTAATCAGTTTCTTAATGAAAAGATTATTTGATTTGGCCTTTCAAATGAATTTATCAATCATTCCCACAGTTCCAGGAATACTAAAAAACAATTTGTTCTTAAGACAAAAGATTTGGCTATGTTAACCTTCAACTCACAGAGACATCCAACAGGCAGCACTTGCATTTCCATTAAAGTAAGAAAATGTTAGGAGCTAAAAATATAAGTATATACAAAGGTTGTAAAACTTAAAAAAAGTAAAAAAAAAATAGAAAAGAAAAAGAAGTATTACCCCGGAACAATGACAATAGTTGGGATTTCTCTTTGTCAGAGGAAAGAGATGAGACAGAAATTCCAACAGTCTTCCCCACCTCCCCGCAATTTTCAAGTGGCAGGATTTATTTGTGCTGAAAACCAGTTATCTACTGCTTGAAACCTAAGCAGAATTCATCACCATTTTGGGACCACCTGGGATCAAGGGGGCAGGGGTTGCTGGGAGATTTCTAGATTGATTATGGGACAATTCATTGATATTTACATAATGAGAATAAATGTTTTTCCTAAGACAACATTTCCCTTCAGTGCCTTGAGACCACCAGCAAAAGAGGGCAGCACAGAAATTCTATTACATGAGTAGTCTTTGTTTTTATAGCTTTAGCATTTATTAACTAGTGGGAGCTGTTTATTGGGTCATAAACTTTACTAATGGGGCTATTATCTCTAAATTTTAAATCTCCTTCCGTATATGGCTTAGTTATAAAAAAGAATAATTATTTAAAGTATCTGTATGGCTGCAGTGTATCATGTTTATCAGCATGATTCCTATAATGGCCATTTAATTGCTAATTGGAGACTTGAACTTCGAATAACCAGAGCAGTGACACACATCTATGCAACACAATAAACAATTGTCACCCTACAAATTCAGGAGCATATCATTGGCTTGCTTCCTTTTCTTTTCTCCTCCTATTTCTCAAATGAATTATATTACAAGCCCCTACAAGGGCTAAATTATCTACATATTTAAAATCTTGAGGGAAAGACAACAGACTGAAGAGTTAAATAGGTAAGTGGTAAATATGTCAGCCTGAAAAGTTCCAGGAAAAGTGTCATCCGTCTAAAAGCTTGTTTCCTGGGGAATGAAAACTCTTAAAGTGACAAAATGGCTTGTCACTGTCAGTTGTATTTTTAAAAAATCCTCGGACAAAATCAAGTAGTCAAAATTAGATTTTGTGGGTAAATGGTTCTAATATATAAATTGGGTATTCTAGTTTATTGGAAAGTCCCATGGCACCTATTCTAACAATGGCACATGTAGAATAATCCTAGATTTAGATATAGAAATAGTTTATTGATTAACTTCAATTTTAAAAACTGAAACAGCCATTGTTGTTGAGCAATTTGGTATGTGTGAGTGCCAAGAAGCCAGCTCATTTCTAAGCAAGAAGCTGCAAATCTGGAGTGAAAGAATCATGAGCTACAAGGGCCCCTAAGTTATCATCAGTTCTTCCTCTCCTCAGAGCAGTCCCTGAAAGGTAAATGTCAAAGACCTTTCTCCATAGGCTTCCAGTGTCTCTGAGAACACCACATGACTTGATGTATGATGCAGGGCACCCAACATTGAAGAATCAGGTAGATTGGGACAAACTTCTCTGAATGAATTCCCAGAGGTCCATGATTATGAGTGTTAATCAAATATATACTACATGACAAAAGTTTTTTTGAAACTTATAATATATAGGCCTAGAAAAAATATATAAATAGAACTAGAGAAATGCAGGGAAATGCTAGTCTTAGAATATTTAAACTTCTGAGGTAGGTGGTATGTGTGTAGAGAATAA
Source organism: Carollia perspicillata (assembly GCA_004027735.1). NCBI lineage: Eukaryota > Metazoa > Chordata > Mammalia > Chiroptera > Phyllostomidae > Carollia > Carollia perspicillata. Next base: position 21,330 of record PVKM010008692.1, read on the forward strand.
ACCAAAAAAAATCTTTCAAAATCTTTAGCACTCACATTCCTAAATATTTTAGACATAATACATAATACCAAAATGTATTATATACATATGCATATATTCCTAAGTTAACAAGCTAACTTTAGATATAAGAAGGGCATTAAAATATAAATACTGCATGTTTCAATTTCTCTCCCAAATTTGTACACACCCATAAGTGTGTTGTATTGAGGGGGCAATCCTTTTCTTCTCACAGCTTTGCTAATTTCAGAAAATAAATACCTTCACTGTGGCAGTTTAAGGGTTATTTTGATACGATGGGTTGTTACAAAGTTTAATTATATAGGTAACAAATGTGTTAAAAAGATTTCAAAAATATTTAATAGAATCACAACTTATTGCTCTAATATAATTTGATTTTATGTTGTCATGTATAGCTATCAAAAGTCATTTTCTTTATGTGTTATAATAAAACAAATTATGTTGTTTATAAAATTCCTATAAGATTCTTTGGTATTAATAAATCATAAATATAATTAAAATGTTTGATGTTGCCTTAAAGTACTTTTTCAACTTTTTTTAAAGGATTTTATTTTATTTTTAGACAGAGGGGGTAGGAGGGAGAAAGAGAGGAAGAGAAACAGCAATGTGTGGTTCCCTCTTGTGCACCCCATACTAGGGACCTGGCCTGCAACCAAGGCATGTGCTCTGATTGGGAGTGGAACTGGAGAACCTTTGGTTCCCAGGCTGGCACTCAATCCACTGAGCTACACCTGCCAGGGCTAAATGACATTTTTACTAGTGCTGGTTCATCACAATGTAATATGATGTTCTGAAAAACATTAAAATGACAAAAAGAGATTAATTATAGCCTATGGATTTCAATTCAATATAAACCTTGATTCTTTTTTGTTTTTAATGAGATTACATCCACTGAAATAAACTTGGCAAAATTAGAACAGGAAGCCAAAAGGAGTTGAGCAAAATTGGCATGGTTACTCTACCTGTAAGCCATACACGTCCTTTAAAAATTTTAAATAGTTAATGTATTTCGAAGGAATAGGTGATGGCATACCAATCCATACATCTTCACATCTCTAGAAAAAAAAAGTGGATATAATTAAAACCACATCTCAAAGTACAATTTTGTAAATGCAACATTATCTTATTATATAAACTCTTAGCAAATACTTTATTTTCAAAGCAGACATTTCTGTAGCCCACTTTTGGATTACAATGACTTTGTGGTACACTGGGTTCTTATGCTTGATTCTTCATCCCTTCCTGTATTAGAAATATATACCTATTATCTGTGAGATGTGACTTTACAGAACCTTCCATGGAGTTGATTTTCCTGTCCCTTTGTTATGGTCTCAGCCACCTGACTGGCTCTGGCCTACACAATGTTAGCAGATGTACTAGAGGCCTTAATCTGCTGGCATGATTTGGCTTGGCCTCCTATGCCTCTGCCATAGCCATGAGAAGAAGAGGGATCATGAGGCTGCTGGTCAGAATGACACAGGTGGAAGAGACCCAGATAACCTACAGGCCCATGGAAGAGAAAAATAATTGTGTTATTGCAAACCACTCAAATTTAGGGGTGGAACTGTTTGTTACACAGCAGTACTGCAGTGATAGCTCCTCCTATGCTTCATTAAGAACTCAATTTTTTAAAAATCCAAACTGCTGACTATACTGGCTGCTTGGTTACTGTTTCTTCCATCTAACAATGGTAAGGACTGGATCATACACAATGCTCTTGGGGATAAGTTACTTTATATGCACTTCATATATATGTAGTATAAAAATATACACACATACACTTTAGACATATGTATGATGCATATGTGTGCATATATTTGCTAATTTCAGAAAATAAATACCTTCACTCTAGAGAAGATTAAAAATAAATATTACTACTATTTTTTATTTTTAATCCTCACCTGAAGATATGTTTTTATTGATTTTAGAGAGAGAGAAAAACATTGATGTGAGAGAGAAACATTGATCAGTTGCCTCCTGTATGCACCCCGACCAGGTATCAAATCCACAACCTTTTTGGTGTATAGGATGATGCTCCAACCAAATGAACCACCCCATCAGGACTAAGATTTAATTTGACGAGGTAGGTTGCAACAAAATTATATAAGTAATAAACATGTATCAAAGAGATTTTAAAAAATCTTATATATAAAATCTATATACATGCCCATATGTCTATATGAGGTCTGTCCAGAAAAAGTCCACCCGTGGTTAATATAATAAGAATGGTTTGCACAACATCAGTGTAACCTGGTAGCCAAGAAGAGTGGACTGGAATATGCCTGTGTGAACAGTGATGACTTCACTTACTAGTCAGTGGGGTGGTAGATGCTGTTAAAGGATCATGTGTACTGTGTGGCTGTCACATTCAAAATGACTGAGTAGAGCAATGAATCTGCATCAAATTTTGCATTAAGCTTGAACATTCCTTCATAGAAACTATTTGGATGATTCAGAAGGCTGCAGCTATGGGCAACTGCTGATTGGCAGCTTCATCAGAACAATACACCTGCTTATGTCTCACCATTTCATGCAGTTTTTTGGTGAAACATCAAATCACCCAGGTGATGCAGCCCCGCTACAGCCCAGATTTGGTGCCCTGCAACTCTTGACTTTTCCCAAAACTAAAATCACCTTTGAAAGAGAAGAGATTTCAGATCCTCGATGATTTTCAGGAAAATATGACGGGGCAGCTGATGGTGATTGGGAGAACTATGTGAGATCCCAAGGTGCCTACTTTGAAGGGGACTGAGATGTCAATGTCCTATGTGCAATGTTTCTTGTATCTTCTTCAATAAATGTCTCTATTTTTCATATTATATGGCTGGATACCTTCTGGACAGACTTCATACCTACTTTTTATTTATGCTGCAATGGTCAATTCATATTAATATCAACAGGGGAGTGGGGAAGTCCATAACTGTGTCTGCTTATATTTCTATTTTCAAGGTTAACGATTTTATATTAAGTGGTGCTATATGTTGCCTAAAGCTAAATTAGTATCCAAAGTCACAAGATATCATAGAAACATAAGTAAGGACTCACTGATTCTATGGGATGGAATTGTGGAAGTAACCTGATTAAGTGATGTTTCACTTGGGCCTTATGGAATGAAGAGCAATTCAGCAGAGGATTAAAGTGATGGAAGCTGTTCCGAGCATAGGAAACAGCATAAGCAAAAGTTTAGAGACATAAAAATAGATTTTTGAGAAAGGGTAGGTAGCCCAGTGTGGTTTGGGGCACATAGTACAAAGAGGCAAGAAAGGCAGTTGGAAGGAAAAGATAGGGCCTAACTCAGGGGCTTTTGCGCTAGTTTATTCTTTATGCTGTGGTTAAGGAAAGGCACTGGTGAGTCTCAGCCAGAAAAATCTGATTAGAAATTAATCACATAGCTCATTGGAAGTATGAAGAATGAAATGAAGGAGTAAAATCACTATGGAGGTTACTGCAATAATCCTGTGGAGAGACGATTGTGTTATAACCAGGGCAGCTGAAGCTGGGATGGATAAGAGCCACATCTGAAAGATGTAGGTACAGTAGAACATACACAACAATACCTGGAAGGTGACTGGTTTGAAGTGGTCATAAAAGAAAGGGGTAGTGTTATGGGTTGAATTGTGTCCTCTCAAAAAAAAAAAAGAAAAGAAAACAGGTGTGAAGTCCTATTATTTCAGTAACCTCCAAGCTTCTGGGTTGGTAAATACATGGAGATTTGGAGAGAGTGATCTTTCTGAAGAGGGCATGGAGCTCCTCACCCTTTCCCCATACCTTGCCCTATGGGGAAAGGCATGGAGTTCCTCACCCTTTCCCCCTTGCATCTCTTCCTTCTGGCTGTTCCAAACCAGTAATATAGTAAGTAAAATGTTTCTCTGCATTCTATGAGCCACTCTAGGAAGTTAATCAAATCCAAGGAAGGAGTCATGGAAACCTCTACAGCTAGTTGGTCAGAAGCACAGGTGACAACCTGGACATGCAAATGATATCTCATGTGGGACAGAGGCAGTCTTGTGGGGCAGTTAGGGCTAAGGCACTAACCTATAGAATCTAATACTGTCTTTGGGTAGATAGTATCAAAATTGAGTTGAATTGTAGGGCACCCAGCTGGTGTCAAGAATTTCTTGGTATGGGAAAAAAACCCACACATTGGAATTGGTACGAGAATAGTAGCCAACTCTCAATTTTAGGGAGATTTCCCAATTACTGGTTTAAATGAAATAACAGGAACCAAATTGGGGTCCAAAGGAGGTAGGAAGCAGAAGGTAAAACTTATAAAACTTGGAGAGTGATCAATAAAGTAGAGGGAAAAGATATCTCTTCATAATTTTTGCCTGTAATTGGGTCCATCTAAAGGATTCATATGGTCAATATCTTTGTAAAATAAATAGATCTTTAAATAGATCTTTGGTGACATGAGAAACCCCCATACTACCACTTCCTAATTGTTCTAATAAATCCACAAATGTTCCAAACATTACAGACTATTTATGACAATCTGGGTAGTGAGTTAAAACATCCTTTGTCTTCACTGACCTTTTTTTCATCCTACACTACAAATGCAAAGAAAACTCCAGCTTATATTATATTCCCAGCAGTCCATGTAAATTTTAAGTGGAAATAACTACATGGTAATTTTACAGGACAGCTCATCCACAGTAGTCCATCCCTCCCCACCAAAATGAGGATGAATGTGCTTGTGTTTCTGAAAGCACCCTCTAATGGTGCTTGTTGGAATCTTAAATATCTTTGTGTGTCCGGCTCTGCCAGTGCCCTTCTCGATCCCCTCACCTTCTCACCCCCCACTTAGCTCACACCAGCCTGACTTCCAACCACCAGCACCTGCATTCCTTTGCCTGAGTGCTTTTCTTTGGCCTCTGATGCCCACTTTGGCTGCTCTAGTCACAGTGCCTAGGAATTAATTCTTTCTTCCCACTTCAGAAGCAGCCCTCAAATCATGACTGATAGGAGTTGATGGATGAATACCTCAGCTCCTTTGCACTTTGGATGGGACCTGCCAGCTCTGGACCCCTGTGTGTTTTAAGGAATTTAGCTCCAGTCATCCACATTTATTACTGGTTTAATAATATGCCCCATAAGTTCCTTTTCTTCCATTTCTCACTTCCTCACTCCCTTACTAGTGTTCCTTTCACTTCCCCCCAAAACTACTTATACTTCAATCATTGTCTCCAAGTTAGCTTCTAGAGAAAGTCAAACAAAGGCATTATGCAATTTTACATTTATCAAAACTAATAAAAGTCATGCAAGTCAGAGCACAGCGTGGAACAAAGCAACTTCCTGACAAACTGGGAATGTATCCAGAGTTTCCAATGTGACTTCTAGATAACTCAAGAGATAGTGCCCAAATTAAAAAAAAAACTATTTAATAGGAAGCATAAAGTATATATGCCACACAGCATTTTATAGAAGGAATAACTATGACATTCAACCACAATGTAAAATTATGACTCTAAAATGGCTGGAAATCATTGTCTGCAAGAGGGGCCCATGACATCTCCCAAGCTTGCTGTTGCTAGAGTTACTTAAGATGCCAAACAGGTTGGAAATAGATTACTTGTTCATCAATGGTGAAAGAATATAGCTGCTAATCTGTAAAATCACATACCCTTGAAATAGAAAGCAAAGATGGCACTGGATGGAAACCCAGTAACTAGCAGCTTCCCAGTAAGAATAGCAAAGCTGTGAGTGAGTTCATGGGCCCTGGATTTATTTGCTTTGACATTTTTAAAAGGAAATTTAATTGGATTATGTCTCCTTCTAGTTTAAAATTTTCTGCTATAGTACTGGCCACCAGATGCATGAGGGGAAAAGATTGGGAGCCAATTACATTCCATGCTTCACTGAAACAAGGTTATTTTTATTCCTCACAAATGTAAGATTGATAGAGTCATGTTAGTGATTTTACTCTGGTACTACCCTCCACTCACTCAAAAAAAGATGTTTCTACAGGGAATATCTATGAATTTGTTGAAAAGTCCAGTAGTGTGTATGGAATTGAAATTGTGGTTTTATCAGATATTCTTCCTTGTAATAGGTTGACATGACCTTAGAAATAATCAAATTAAAGTTGACAAAATTGTAAAAACAGTAAAATTTCAGTAAATCAAATTAAAATTAATTTTGGAAAGATAATTCACAAATACTTGTCAAGATAATCAAGGGCATTCTGATGACATAAGGAAAAGCTCATATGTCAAGCCAGGAGATTTGCTTATATTCCTATATATTACTTTTAAAAATTATTGGAGTAACACTGGTTCACAAAACCATACAGGTTTCAAGTGTACAACTCATCAAAACATCATCTGCACACTGCATTGTGTGGCCATTGTCCCACAGTGAAGCCTCTTTCCATCCCCATTTTCCCCAACTTTGCACACCTCCACCTACCCCCAACCAAATTTCCCTCTGGCTATCACCACACTGTTGTTTATATCTATGTGTTATATACACTTTTTTTTTTTGCTTAAACCCTTTACCTTTTTTCACTCAGCCTCCTCAACCCTCCTCCCCTCTGACAACTATCAGTGTGTTCCATGTATCCATGTCTCTGTTTCCATTTTGCTCATTAGATTCCACATAGAAGTGAGATCTTATGGTATTTGCTTTTCTCCAAATGGCTTATTTCACTTAGCATAATGGAGTTTCCTCAAAAAAATAAAAAATGGAACTGACTTTTGACCTGGTAATCTTACTTCTTGGAATATATCTGAAGAAAGCCAAAACACTAGTTCAAAAGAACATATGTATTCCTGTGTTCATTGCAACATGATTTACTATAGCCAAGATCTGGAAATAGCCCAAGTGCCCATCAGTAGATGAGTGGATAAAAAGCTGTGGCACATATACACAATGGAATACTACTTAGCAATAAAAAAGGAAATCTTACTTTTTGCAACAGCACTGATGGGCCTGTAGATTATTATGTTCTATACATTTCTGTCTTTGTGGTAATGACAATATTTCACAATTGCTTCTGTCTGCCTCAGATAAAGCTTCAATAGAGTATAGCTAAAACATAGGTGCAGCTCCTAAGCAAGAAAACTTTCCTAAAACCTGCATTATAAGGCAACTAAAGTTTTCAAGCATCCATGGATTTTGTTTCAGCTTTAGTGATATACATACATATGATTCAAATAGACATCATCCAATGCTTTAAATCCAAGTGGATTCCAGTTGTATCATTTCCTAAGTTTATTGCTTGTGTTAGGTAATCAGTACACATCACCAGTTATTTTTTAAATCTAGTGAGAATTAATAATATTTTATTTCAGCTGTTAAATTCAACCTCAAATATTAGAAATAACTGTTTATTAAAGTATTGGCACTAGCCCCTAATTATATAGTCCATACCGTTAGGAATGCTTTTGAGTCTCAGATTCTTATCTATAAACTGGGAGTAACACATTCTCACAAGGTTGTTGGGATAGTAAAATGTCATAGGGCATTCTACCCTCTAAATACCAAAAGGAGATCCTCAACAAGTGGGGTTCCCAAAAATGTATCCCAAGGTGCACCCAACTGCCCCTTACTCCCTGCTGACAAGGCTATATATCATCCTGTTTTGACACAAGAGCTTTAGAGCCATTTGCTAATGCTTTTGCAGTTCCATAAGGAAGCCACATCCAATTTTTCTCAGGAATTCAAAGATTAGATGCTAGTCACCCAGTACAAGTTATAAAGTTTGTATGAGAACCAATTTATTGTTATTTTTATAATATGACTTCTGGGATTAACCAGACTGGCTCTAAACAGTCGGGCCTATTTTGCCAGTTTTACAGCTACCATCTGTGAGCAAGCATAACAGAATAGAAAGGGTGTCTCTGGGCTGTGATGGTACCAGGACAACATCCTAAGACCATAGATAGTCACATAATGGAGTGAGAGTTAAATTACAGTCCCAATGGCTCACCATGGGCTGCTGTGGCGGCGCCTGGCCAAGGGGACTCCTGAGAATCCAGGCTATATGCCACAGTCAACAGTCATGATGGGTGACAACTTACATGCAACCATGTAGGAAAATCTCTCACCAAAGGGCAGCAGGACTAATGAAGTCTAGGCTAGCTATCACAGTCTTATTTGTACATTTTGCTTGCTTATTGTTGGATCCTAGTCCCTGCTAGCTGAGACCACCTAAACATTACAGGTAGGGGAGCCCCATCTGAGTCTGGGGACCAGTCCTGACACCCAGCAGACCAAGCCAAAAGCTGTTAGTCTGGACCTGGCCTTATACCTTGGCCATGGGACTTGTTTACCTGAGCCCAAGTCTTTATTCCTGGTAACAGATTACACTGGGTCATTCTCCCTTTGCCCATCAAGATCCATTTTCTACCCTGCCATTTTCACTGAGCTCCCTGAGCCAAGAGGCAAACCCCTATGGATTGCATCATTTCCTAAGCTTCCTTATTCTCTGATTTCTGAGTGGATCCAGCCTGTGGGAAGCAGCAAGAGATCAGGGTACTGATTCCACTTCCTCTTCCCCTACTCCCTCCCTGCCTGGCCATGGTTTGGCAGTAGCTACACTGCTCTACCTCCTACCATTGCTCTAACTCCTCTATTGGGCTTTAATAATGCCACCCATCCACCTCTGCTTCTCTAGATCTAGTGATGGTAAAGCCTTCCCACCCTTGCTAGTCCCTCAGTGCTGCACTGACTGGTTCTCTTAACCCTACCCACTCCTCTGTCACTAGTCTCTTCATTAAATCCATATTCCTGATCCCTTTGAGTGTGCTGTGTATTTCTTGATGGAACCTCATTGATATAGTGACTTAGCCTATTCTGTCCCCTGAACAGGGCTGAAGGCTTGGTTCAAGCTTGCTGACTAGCCCCCTCTGATTGCTGAATAATGCTAAATTCAGGATTCTCCACCACTATGCTCCATGTTTTTGAGAGACACCTGCTGGAACTCCCTGATGCCCTGTCCTTCCAATCTCATGTTAGCCTTTGATTGGCTGACACCTGTGGACCTACTCCTCTTTTTTGGCCCCTCCCTGCTCACATCATTCATTTCAATTAATCAAGCCACACAGGAAGGTGTCCCAAATCCCCACCCTTACCATGCATCCCATCCATTAATAATAATGCAAACAGAATTGGTGCTGAATCTGGTACCTAGGCCTGCTTAACTTTCATCAACCAAGAAATCTTGTTTCTTTTCTCAGTAAGATCCTGAGTTCAGGGATAAGATCTTGAGGATATCATGAAGCCCAAGAGTAAAGACATCCAAGTTCTAAGTGGTGGCTGGTGCCAGTGACTTCTAGAGAGCTATTCATGGCATCTCTGGAAGTTCAGGCAGAGCCAGCCTGACCAACTCATATAACTGAAGGACGCATGCAGTTGTCCAATCCCTGGCCTCCACACAGGAGCTCAGCAGTCTTGTTCTTAACAGAACTTGAATCTCATCACATCACACTCTGGATTGGGTGACTTTCAAAACTTCGTGGATCTTGTCCTAAAGTCCCACATGTGACTTTTTGGCTATAGCAGATTCCCCAAATCTTAGTGATCACCAAAGCTCTAAGTGAGAGGTTTTTTTCTGTCCAACTGGGTCTCATGGACCTATACATCTGGTCCAACTCCTCCATGGCTTCTTCTGGCATAATCACCCCCCTGTCAGTTCCCACCATAACTGCAAGATTAGATAATAACCAAGGAGCAGGGGTGGTAAAAAGATTGTGCCACACTGCTAAGAGCCCAGTTGGTACCAAGAACAATTAGCAAGGGCTTCAAGAGTGGTTGGTTGCCATGCTGTGATGTACCACCAGAATTCTCTTGAGGAAAGACTTGGTCCAGATTCTGGGAATCCCCTTCAGAGACTGCTTCTGCTGCAGAGCTGTCTCAGGTGCAAAGAACTATATTGTCCAAGGTCATACCTCTTCTTAAACCAACTCACAGGGATAAAAAAACAGGCCATTATGGCCCAACTCAGGATAACTCTGAAGGTCATTCAAGTTCCAGAGCTCCTTGTGGGCTGGAAGGCTATGTTTGAACCTGCATTACATCTTAACTTGTCCTTTTGCCTACTCATGTGTCCTTCCTCTCTCTTCCATAGGTACTGATCTCAAGAACACTCCCAAATAAACTTTCTTCACATTAGACTCTATCTGCTTCCTGGAGAACCCAACCTGTGACATGCTCTGACTCAGAGTATTTCAGATAATCAGACATTAACACTGAAACACACTTACATGGTTCAGGAGATACTATAATCTTCACTACTGATTCTACTGTATGAACTATGCAATATTATGCTTGGCCTATTCAAATTAAATATTTTCATGTGCACTTATAGGCCCACTGGTAACATTCTTAAGCTATCTTTTCTTTATGAAACAGGAACAGACTTAGGAGTACCAGAGTGCTGCAGACTCTGGAATCTAGTTAAGTCCTGAGTATTGGTTAAACTGATTAGGTACCATTTTAGACTTATTTTCTTTAACTGCCTGAAAATAAATGACCCTTTCCAAATGTCTTCCTCAGGCTCAACCAGTTTATGCTTGATCAGCAGAATTGATAAGAGAGGCTAAGAGTAAAGCTCTCACTGCAAATGAGTAACAATTGGAAGAGCCTACTGCTAAAGCACAGACCCTTTCCAAGGTAACATTTCTGTTTTGTACCTGTTCTAACTCTTATCTTTATGGAGAAAATCATTGATTTTAGTCTTGGAAGTTGAATGTTAAAGACCCACCCCCCTGACTTGAGGAAGTAAGACATCTCCATTTTATAAAAAATAAAAACAATAGCTAACTTTTAAGCCTTTACTATGGAACACATATTGTGATAAGTGTCTTACATGTATAAACTCGATCCTCACAACTACTCTGATGGGAGAACTACTCTTATATCCATTTTTGAGATGGGAAAACCTAAAAGGTTGAGTAATTTGCACATACCCCACCCAGTTAGTCAATCATCAACCTAAGGATTTGAACTCAGATTCATGTTCCAGACTTTCTGCTCTGCTTACCTCCCTAAAGCACCTTGAGCTCCAAGACTCATTCACTGTTCTAGTTGACAGAGTAGGTAAGAGATGAAATGAGGGAGGGTTGGTTAAAAGGAGAGTGGCTTTCTGAGATTCCAACACAATTACTCCTCTCCCATATGGATGGAGATCATTTTGTGGGTTCTTAAATTAATTTAATGGGTCATGAATTACATTCAAAAGAGAAAGAAGAGGAGGAGAAGAGAAAAAAGAAAAGGAAGAGATAGAGAGAAGATGGCGGCTTGGTAAGAGGGAACAGATTCCACTTCCTCCTACACACTGGAGAGAAACCAGGCCGATCTACGGAGGAGCAGAGCAGATAGCCAACAGTACCACAACATATATGAAGATAGGAGATCAAACATTGTAGTGGACATTGAATAAGCAGACGGTAAGGAGAATACTTTGGGAAAATAGAGACCTAGAAATCAGCACAGGGAGCAGGGAGGCTACAACTCCAGCCCGAGGCCCATTGGGCTGAACGCAGGGAGCTGGGTCGGTGCTCCCTCTCTTGCTAGGCAGGGTTCGAGCAACACTTGGGGGAAGCCTGGATGCTTGAAACTTTAGAGAGCAATTTCAAGGATTGAGCTCCAAACATACGGGGGCTGTAAGCACCCACGCAGAGACCTGAAAAGAGTGTGCCCCCAGTGGTGTGACCAGAGGCAGCCTTACTGGGCGTGGCCACAACGCTGTGGGGGGTGGGGAGGCAGCTTTGTGGAGCACTGGTGACCAAGCCGAGATCCTGAGAGAGAGTATGCCACAGGGTAGCTCGGAGAGTGCGTCTAGGGTGACTGGGTGACTTGGAGCCTGTACCTGCAAAATCCAGAACTGGTGCCCATGCAGCGAAAGACAGTGAGAGGGCATGGATAAACGCAGAACAGTTGCGGGTGTGTGTGAGCCCACAGGCACACACAGCGACAGTACTTGACAGGGCACTATAGACCTGCGCAGCCAGAGAAAAAACAAGGCTCAGATAAACCCAGAGTCTGCGCGCCCTGGAGACCAGAAGACTGCTTGATAAACTCAGAGGGGGCGTGCCTGTGGATGGAGACCTGGAGAGAGCACATTTGTGAACCCGCCCTTTAGTCTACTACAGCCAGCAGGAACAGAAAAACCGGTCTGACCAGTTTGAAACCAGCAAGAGGGCCTCTTCTTTTTTTTTTCTTTCTTTTTTTTCAGTTATATTTTTATACTTTTTTTTTGTTTTTGCTTATTTTTCTTTTTTCTTTGTTTCCCCTGGTGTGTAAGCATGTGTGTGTTTGTTTGATTTTTTCCAAAGAATTTTTTATATTTTAATTTTTATGTCCTAACACATTTTACCTCTTTCCTTATTTCTTGTTTTATTCCTTCATGCTTTCATTCCAGTTTTATCTATTCTACCTTCCTTAGTCTGCTTTCTTTTTCTTTTTGTTTTTTTTTTAAATGTGACAAATGTGACAAAGAAAATTGGAGCTGTGAAAAGACCAGAGTTGGTCCCAAAGAGGGGGCATCCTAACAGTTGAGACAGACAAATTTCACTTTGTTATTACAAGGAACCTGCAAGATACTACATATCTGCATCATTATTTCTACCTTATTCTTACATCTTCTATTTGAATAATATTTTGGTATTCCTCTTCCTTCTGTTTAGTCTTCTTTGTTTGGCTGAGCATATTGTATCCAGTGACAGATTTCCCCTGTTCTCAAAGTCACAGTCTATTGTTAATTTAATGTTCTTCACTTGACCCGTGTTCCATTAGCGCATTACTGAAGGTCCAACACTCCTTATTCTTGGTATCTAGATTCCATAGATTCTGTCATATGATTGTTGCTCTAATATTATTGTAAATAATAGCTGTTTCATACTATTGTAAATACTACACAACACCCCTCTGAGCTCCTAGCCCACTACATAGTTTTCTGAACTCTATTACTGTAGTGGTTAACTCTATTCTCTCAGTCATTATACCTATTTACTATCCTTTATTCTCACCTTACCTCAGAACCCGACATTTCACAACCTCACTGCTGTCTAGATCTAACTCACAACCCTTCCATCCCCAACAAGAGACTTACATTCATTCCACCATTTCTAAAAGTGATTTCTTGGGTGATATATCACAGTTAATTCCACACATAGCCAAACGATTTCCTATCTCTTCTTTACCAGCTGCTACTGTGAATAACATAGAACACTCTCTTGCTGTCTTAAACCATTTTGCCTTACCCCTCCAACGGATCTCAAAAAAGAATAGGAGGAAGCAGTGAACACTAGGATACCTGAGGAGACTGCACCACTGAACCTCACAGGCATTCTATCACAGAAGCTCTCACACCATAAACCCAGAGAGCCAGATCTGATCAATTTGAGAAGCTGAGGCTAATAAAATAGAGTCCCACAAACAAAGGGAAGACAAAGAAACAATCCCCAAATGGAAGGAGGAAACATCAGAAGGAATGCTAAATGAAATAGAGGCAACTCAACTATCAGATACTGAGTTCAAAGCAATGGTCACCAGGAAGCTCCATGAGCTCACAACCAACTACCAGAAACTACAAGGAAGTTACAAAGAACTCGCTGCAAACTGTATGAATATGAAAAAGGAAATGGAAAATATCAACAAGGGCCAAGAGGAAATGAAGAATACAATATCTGAACTGAAGAACACAGTAGAAGGAATCAAAAGCAGGATGGATGAAGCAGAAGATTGAATCAGCGAGCTGGAGGACAAAATAGAAAAAAACACCCAGAAAGAGCAGGAAAAGGAAAAGAGGCACAGAAAGAATGAAGAGGGACTAAGACAAATACAAGACAATGTGAAACATAATAATATCCGAATAATAGGGATACCAGAAGGAGAAGGAGAAGAAAAAGGGATAGAAAACCTATTTGAAAAAGTAATGATGGAAAACTTCCCTAATCTGATGAGAGAAAAAGTCACACATACCCAAGAAACACAGAGAGCCCCAATCAAGAGAAACCAAAAGAGGCCCACTCCAAGACACATCATAATAAAAATGGCAAAATTCCAAGACAAAGAGAGAATTTTAAAGGCAGCAAGGGAGAAAAAGGAAATAACATACAAGGGAGCCCCAATAAGGTTAGCAACTGACTTCTCAATGGAAACGCTTCAAGCCAGAACAGAGTGGCAAGAAATAGTCCAAGTAATGAGAACTAAAGGACTACAACCAAGGATATTTTACCCAGCAAGACTTTCAATCCAGATAGAAGGCCAAATAAGAAGCTTTTCAGACAAAAGAAGTCTAAAAGAATATACTCCCACCAAACCAGCTCTGCAAGACATGCTAAAGGGTGTGCTTTAAGGAAAGGAAGGAAAAGAGAGACACATAGAGAGGAACATAGGTACAAAGATGACAATGAATAACAACCTATCAATAATAACCTTAAACATAAATGGATTAAATGCTCCAATTAAAAGACATAGAATAGCTGAATGGATAAGAAAGAATGACCCACACATATGTTGCCTACAAGAAACCCACCTTAGGACAAAAGACCTACACAGATTGAAAGTGAAGGGCTGGAAACAAATATTCCAAGCAAATGGACAGAAAAAGAAAGCTGGGGTACCAATACTCATATCAGACAAAATAGACTTCCAAAGAAGGGCCATAAAGAGAGACCCAGAAGGTTACTTCATAATACTCAAGGGAAGAATCCACCAAGAAGACATAAACATTGTAAATATTTATGCACCCAATGTAGGAACACCCAAATACATAAAGAAAATCTTAGAGGACTTCAAGAAGGATACTGAGAACAACACAATTACAGTAGGGGATTTTAACACCCCACTGTCAAAAATGGACAGATCCTCCAAATAAAATATCAACAAAGATATTGAGGCATTGAACAAAGCCCTAGATGAAATGGACTTAACTGATATATATGAAGCCCTTCATCCCAAAGAAGCTAAATAAACACTTTTCTTAAATGCACATGGAACATTTTCAAAGATAGACCGCATGATAGGACACAAAACAAGTCTCAACAAATTCAAGAAAATTGAAATCATAACATGCATTTTTTCTGACCAAAAAGGACTGAAGTTAGAAACCAACCCCAAGAAAAAAACCCAAACACTCAAAATCATGGAGATTGAATACCATGCTATTAAACAATGAATGGGTCAAGAATAAAATTAGGGAAGAAATCAAAAAGTTTCTGGAAACAAATGAAAATGAACTCACGACAACCCAAAACTTATGGCACACAGCAAAGGCAGTCCTGAGAGGGAAGTTCATAGCAATACAGGCCTACCTAAAAAAGATAGAAACATTTCAAACAAACAACCCAACCCTTCACCTACAAGAACTCAAAGAACAACAACTAAGACAGCCCAGAGCTAGTAGAAGGAAGGAAATAACCAACATCAGAGCAGAATTAAATGACATAGAGACAAAAAGCACAATTTTTAGGATCACTGAATCAAGGAACTGGTTCTTCGAAAAGATAACTAAAATCGACAAGCCCTTAAGCAGATTCATCAAGGAAAAAAGGGAGAGGACCCAAATAAACACAATCAGAAATGAAAGAAGAGAGTTTACAACTGACACCATGGAAATACAAAGGATTGTAAGAAATTACTATGAAGAAGTGTATGCCAAGAAATTTGAAAACCTACGTGAAATGAAAAAATTTCTAGAAAAATAAATCTTCCAAAACTCAGTGAAGAAGAAGCAGAAAGCCTGAACAGACCAATAACAGCAGATGAAATTGAAGCAGTAATCAAAAAAATCCCAACACACAAAAGCCCTGGAAAAGATGGTTTCACAGGAGAATTCTACAAAACATTTAAGGAAGAGCTAACCCCTTTCCTTCACAGACTATTCGAAAAAATTGAAAAGGATGGAAGACTTCCAAACTCTTTTTATGAAGCTAACATCATCCTAATCCCAAAACCAGATAAAGACACAACAAAGAAAGAAAACCTCAGGCCAATATCGCTGATGAACATAGACACTACAATCCTCAACAAAATATTGGCAAACCCCATCCTACAATACATTAAAAAGATCATGCACCATGACCAAGTGGAATTTATCCCAGGGATGCAAGGATGGTTCAACATTTGCAAATCAGTAAATGTAATACATTACATAAACAAAAGGAAACACAAAAAACACATTATCATATCAATAGATGCAGAAAAAGCATTCACTAAGGTACAGCACCCATTTATGATGAAAACACTGAGCAACGTGGGAATAAATGGAGCATTTCACAACATAATAAAGGCCATATATGAGAGACCTACAGCCAACATCATACCCAATGGACAAAAACTAAAAGCTTTTCCACTAAGATCTGGAACAAGACAAGGTTGTCCACTTCCACCACTTCTATTCAACATAGTATTGGAAGTCCTACCCACAGCAATCAGACAAGAAAAGGAAATAAAGGCATCTGAATTAGAAAAGAGGAAACAAAACTGTCATTATTTGCAGATGACATGATAGTGAACATAGAAAATCCTGTAGACTCCACCCAAAAACTGCTCAACCTAATAAATGAATTTGGCAAAACGGTGGGATACAAAGTCAATATCCAGAAATCAAAGGCATTTTTGTATACCAATAATGAAATAGCAGAAGCAGAAATCAAGAAAAATTCCCATTCGATATGGCAAAAAGAAAAATAAAATACCTAGGAATAAACCTAACCAAGGAGATAAAAGACCTGTATGCAGCAAATTACACAACAGTGAAGAAAGAAATCAAGGAAGACACAAACAAATGGAATCATATACCTTGTTCATGGATTGGAAGAATTAACATCATCAAAATGTCCATATTACCCAAATCAATATACAGATTCAATGCAATACCTATCAAAATACCAGTGGCTTATTTCACAGACATAGAGCAAACACTTCAAAAGTTTATATGGAACCATAAACGACCACGAATAGCTGCTGCACTTTTTAAAAAGAAGAGCAAAGTAGGAGGGATCACAATACCTGACACCAAACTGTATGATAAGGCCTCTGTAATCAAAACAGCCTGGTACTGGCATAAAAACAGGCACATAGACCAATGGAACAGAATAGAGAACCCAGAAATTAACCCAAGTCTCTATGGTCAATTAATATTCGACAAAGGGGGCAGCAACATAAAATGGAATAAAGATAGCCTCTTCAACAAATGGTGTTGGGAAAACTGGACAGCTACGTGCAAAAAAATGAAACTCGAACACCAACTTACGCCATACACAAAAATAAATTCAAGGTGGATAAAA